>VZTR01003096.1:521154-533732 GCA_013400775.1 Chaetops frenatus
GAGTTTGAAACAAAATTCAGTGTTTAAATGAGTATTCTTTTTGGCTGCTATGCATCATCTGGAAAGATGTGAATTTTTGGAATGGCTCAGCAACAAATCCAGTCTTAGTCAGCAAGGTCTTTTCCTTGGGATCATTTGTGAAGGCTGGAAAGCTGCGTTCACACCCAGAGAACAACACAGTTCAACACATGAAGAAAATAAACAGACACTCCGGCTTCAGCCCAGTCCCATGACCCCTGTGTACAGAGCTTAACCTTCCAAAAGGCATTCAACTTCGTTGGGTCACTGGAGGAGGGGTGAAGATGTCCTGCTTAGTGGAAAATGCCACTGTGACCAGGGAATTTTTTTGTGAGACAATATCCTGATGCAAGTATTTACCTTTGTGCCATTTACCTGTATTATTTCATGCCAAAGATCAAGGAATAACACTCCCTTTGGGGACACAATTATCCATCGAGTGCTACTTGTTTGGTCACTTTTGATAGAGTTGTAGTCCCATACTTCAGAGATTGAAAGGGAGATTAAGTGCCTCAAGAAGCACAGTCTTAGATTTTTGAAAAAAAATATATAACAAGCACTGGAAATCAAAAGCCCATTTAAATTAGGAACTGTCAACACTTTAAACTTCAAAGCAAAATGTATTTTTTGTAACATGGGATAGTAACAGATACCTGTGATGCAGTGCAAAGATCTGCTAAATATGAATGTCATTTTTACCACTGGAGACCTGGGTTGAAACTCCCACTAGAGGATACCTTTATAGATCTCATTTTAGTATATTGTAGTCATACCATTATAAAACCATCAAATGCAATTTGGCACAGCATGATACTTAAATGGTGGCCTGAAATTACCAGACTGAATTACTCTCTACAGGCAGCCAAGGTTATTTATAAATTGGAATTTGGATAACTAAGTGAAGGGCCTAACTGGACTCTGTGCTTTTACACTCCCAATCTCTGTTTTCTGTGCTTTGAAATACTTTTTTCAGTCGTCCTTTAGTTGAACTTCCAGAATATTTAATCACTTAAAATGGGAGTAAAACTGAAATCAGGATGCTGTATTAGGTACCTACAAGAGACAGTGTTTTTACATTTGTAAACTATCTTGTAAAAAGTTTTAATTAAAAGAGCTACATCTTGGCATCTGTGAGGTCTAGCGCAATTAGTTGCTTTAAACTCCCTTTTCTCCTCTTGCTGCCAATTAAGAAAAACTTGTGTGCAAGAGTAATGGTTGCCTCAGTGACGAAATCAGAACATGCTAAATAATGTGATTAAACTTGTTAAAAGCCAAAATAAACACTTATAATTATCTCAAGAAAACCTGTATAGCCAAGTGAGAGCTCTATAAAGTGAAACTCTGCATCCATAATTTCAGACTTTCCTACACAATAGATCATAGTTAAAGATCTGTTAACAGACCTCTGACTGCTGAACTGGGCAGCTTGTGGTTTTCTTCTAAACCTATTGGCATAATGTGGATTTATGCAAGAGGTGCAAATTGGAAGTCGTCTGCTATTGGAGCCATTGGCAGAACAGAAATCATACTGTAGGGTTAGCAGCATGAAGTACATTGCTTTGAAATTACACAGCAGGGTTTCAGCTTGTTGCTCTGCTTGCCTTTAAGACCAAGGTCTTGTACTGTCTGGCCATGATTAAAATCAAAGTGTAGGCCTCTTTGCTGGGTGCCAGTAAATGAAGGTGAAAAACAGAAACAATCTGGATTCTTAATTATTTTAAAATGCAACATAGGCAAAAAACTAAGATGAAAGCATTTGTTACTAATCTATCCTAATTATTCCACATAAAATGATTTCCTAAAAAGGTCTATATCTTGAGATAGTTACTTTCTATGAGTATGCAAGATCTTTCTTAACTTATAGCATCATTTACTTAAACCCACACATATATACAGAAAACAAGAACTGACAAACAGTCTAAATAGTAAGCTTATTTATATTCAAGTTTAAGAGTACATCAAGCCTTGAAATACACCAGGAGACCACACTGAATTCACTGAAAATTGAATGACCACTAGCTTGGTCCACTAGAAAAAAAGTGCACATTTTGAGATGCTCCATTCTTCTGCCATACTGTGAAGATAAATGTAGACATGTACATACTGGCAAGTGGGATCAGAAAAAAAAGAAAGGTGTGACAATAGAAGATAAAGATATGCCAGCAGCACAGGAACCCTCAGCATAAATCCAAGGCTCTCTACTCTGAGAATCTCATTCTTGTTTCAGTCACTGGGGTCACATTTTAAGCAAAATCATAGCAAAATAATGGCATTTGACAGAAAGTCAATGCTAAAAGTGAGCATTGTGAGGGCTATCTACACTACTGTGAGTTTTACATAGGTGAAACAAGGGGCTTTTTTTTACTTGTCAGCANGTTCTTTTCTCTCAGAAGACAAATGCATGCTTTCTAGGTTACCAGCACAAGAAATATATTGGATCTAAGGAAATAAAGGATTCAAGCAGTCACTTTGAAATGTATTGTATTTAGCCTGTTCTTTTAATAATTTTTAATGCATTTTGAGTATGTTTTTTTTCCTAAATAATTAAAAGCCCGTTTAATTGCATACAGATTGTTGAGCCCTAGATAGTTAGTTACAAACAAAATTTTCCATGTCTTTAAATTGATAGCAAAAAGAGGGAGATGTTTCTTTTGTGCACTAGATCAGAGCAGTCCCTGATGTTAAATTTATTCCTAGCTCACAACAACATGTATGAGACCTACTGAAGCCAGTTTTATTAACTGGGCTTGTGTCTGGTCCAACTCTGGCAAGACCAGATGTTGGTGAGAACTGGAAAGATGAGCTCCTTGCTCACTCCCTTGCTGGGAGCAGGAGGTCATTTGTACTACTTGCCCAACACCATACCTGAATACAAACACATATTTAAGACCACCCTGCATAGAGAAACTAAGAGCAGTATTACTGCCTCAAGTTTCTACTTCTTTAGGAAAACCCTTATAATTGCTTCCTATTTTGCCCTTTTCCCTTTAAAAAATCTCATTTCTGTTAAGAGACCACATTGTTTGGATTTTGCCCAGTATCCAAGTATGCTGAGCACATACTCTGGCAAATTTAGCCACATAAAAATTGGTGCTCTGCCTTAATTTCTAATGCATATAATGCAATGCTTCACTGGAGTGTTTCGACGTGACTGAAAGAAATACATTCCCCATCTTTGAAAGCTGTAAATGCTCCAAATAATTTAATTAAATTGAATTTAAAAAATAGGTAGACAAAATCCATACTAATGCTAGTGATGCTTGTTTTCTGCAAAACACTCCTTTCACTTACAAGACAGACATGCAGTTCTGGCCTATAATATTTCAGCTCTGGTGCTAACAGTAGAAATTGTAGTGAAAGCAACACCCTGCCCACCACTGCTGCCAGTAGTGCCAAGAACTGATGCAATGCTGGTGCAAGAAATTCACTGAAAGACACAGTTTTAATGACTGCATGGTATTAACAGCCTCTTTGCACAGCTGCTGCCATGAGAACAACCGTATGAGGGATAAAAAAGCAAGTCCAAGCGGAAGCACTGTCAGGAAGGAGGTGCTCACTTCACATCACAGTCCATCAGAAAGGAAGATGAAAGAACACAGCTGTGAAGAACGGATCTATTTCATGCAAATTCTATGAGGATAACATTGAGCTCTTCTTTTTGAATTATTTCTCCATTCCTCTCTTTCTTCAAGTCTTTTGTGGTAATCTGTCCTGCGGTAAGGAGAGGTCTGCAAATTAAGACTTTGGTGTTTCTCCTGCTGTGCATTCTCTGCAAAATAGTTTTCCTAAGTACTAACTCTTATTCTTCTCCCTGTGCTTGGGCCATACTCCCTGTGAGACAGGCACTTGTCTCTCCTTCCCCCTCTTCCAACATTTTCCACACTCTGCAGATTGCATCCAGTGGACTCAGTGGTAGATCAATCCCACATTATCCATTAGAGGCTTTTTCTGAAAGGGAACCCGTTAAGGGATCATTGTTACAGCCTGCTGATTCTTCGCAATACTGACTGAACCTCATGGGCAGGCACAAAATGCCATTTTCATAGGTGTATAAATCTGAGAAAGACTTTCTATTTGTGATCTGATAGCTGGAGACTCAGAACTTTGTGATGCAATAATGAGAACAAAAACTGGCATTTTTTTCTTCACATGTTTTGTTTTGGAACTGATAGCCTAGCTTCAGAGGTAATGCATTCTCAATGAAATTAATGGATCTCAAACAAAACGGCTAATTCTAGCTGCAAAAACTTGACAATTAGTCTCAAATCCAAGTTAAATAATAAAGCAATGAAACATATAAAAAAAGCCAAGGGCAAAATAGTCAATTTACCCCTATAAGCACAATTATATTACCTTACAAGTGATATGGCCACTGAGCCCCGCTATCCTTTGCATCCCAGTCTTGACCTCTACACTTGGACAATTCACTGAATATTTCCTCCTCAATACTTATAGGACAGGATGAAATACTCATCCTAGTGTGATATGAAGTTCATGAATCCTTTTATTTTTTTTTAATTATTTCAAGTTATGAAGAAGAAAAGAAAGAATAATTAAATAGAAATTACTCCTAAACCCACAGAGAGTATGCAATACTTTATTGGAGTAAAAATAAATGTTGACAATACATTTTTATGCTCTTTAAGAGAATTTCAAAATTCATGAAAAAATTGAATAAAGTAGCTTAACATACATTATCTTAGCTCAAGTACTTAGTAAAATCTCATGGCCCTTAATTTGAAGAAATAATTCAACTTTTTATGTAAATGGGGCCAGAGAGATTAGAAAACAGGATAATGTTAAATGGCAAAATATCTAACTGTCTAAGCCAATGGAAGGATCAGTGTAAGAGCTGTTTTTAATTACCATCTTAGTGGTTTGGAAAATGGAGTAAAGATCGTATTAACTAGATTTGATGATGACGTTGCACTGAAAGATCTTGCCAAAAGTGAAGCCAGAGAAAATACAATGGACCAGAGAGGTTAAACAAATATGGCAAGGGAAGCAAACTCTCAACCTGGGGGAAAAAAAAAAAAAGAAAGTTAGCATTAGATAAAGAAGATAAAACATACATGGGAGAGAAAGAATTGGAAGTGAGCAACTCCTTTGGTTCATGCCAAAATCAAGTTAGACTTGTGGTTTTAGCAAGATCAGACATCAATGGAGTAGTTTTACTGGGCTTCTCTTCTGCCATGGCAGGTGCAAAGGAAGGTGTCTCTCTGACCAGAGTCTTGCGCCAGTAAATACTGAGTTTTTGCAATGAATTTCATTGACTGAAAGTTGAAATGCTATATTGTTCTGCTAACCCTTGATTCAGGTTCTCTCCTCATCTTTATTGCAAGTTTTAAAAAGCACCACATTTTAAAAGTCAGAAGTGCTGTGGTTCTTCTGCATTTGGAAATATTAAGGATTGCATTTAAAAGTTTTCAGTGTGGGAGAGGGTTAGTGAAAAACCCAAATCAACTATCTTTGTTATTATTGGTTTTGTTCCCAGAGATGGAAAAAAAAAGCTGAGATTTGCTCTTTCCATGTAATTGTAGGAGCTGGTGCCTTAAAATAAACAAGTACTATGAGATTAATGATAAAATCATTGGATCTTGCAAGCGTACAATACCTCGCAAACTGTGGCGTTCACTTGTAGACACTTTGACTGAAAGCTGGTGATTCACCTATGAGAATTTCCAAGAAAGTAACTAAATTAAGATGAAAGGAAATATTTTCCAAAGGCCTCTTGGTAAAGTGGCTGTTATTGAGCTGTTGCTGTGCCGTGATATGGCAGATACTGACATAGGTCAGAAATCTTCTGTATCTGGCTGCTCACTTTGAGGATCGCCTAAAGAAGCTCAGCTCTGGCTGAATCTTAGATCAGACTTTGTAATTGTTGCAAAACCATTCTTTATACAGTGCACTGCAGCTCAGAAGAGCTCAGGAAATGTGTTTAATCCACTTAATGTCTGGAAATTATTAAATATTATTACCACCATTTCATTTGATTGGAAAACTGAGGTGGACTGGTATTGATGTAATGAGTGGTAGTAAGGGGATTAGAACACAAAATAGAGCCAACACTGAAGTTCTATGTCCAAGTTAATGTTTACAATTAAAGCTGAGTTTAGCCACAGTGCTGTTGAAAATTTAGGACTTTTCTTTGTCTTTGTGCAGCCCACTCTTTCTACTTATGCAAATGAACACCTCGTCTTTGTTTTGAAACAGCCTAAATTTCTGATCTGTTCTTCCCTCAACAGCCACTGCCACCAATCAGAGCTGAAAATATCTATGCAAGTAGATGATTCAGTCCACCTCTTCCAGAGTATTTACAAGTCCTTGTACAAGCAATGAATTAAAAGCTATTTTTTAATGTAAAATTCTTCTTGCTCCAACATCAGGGAGAGCTGTTAAAATGTATTACGTAAGCCACATACATAAATAAAACCATCTGAAAACAAAACAGATTTAGTTTATGTAAATTAAAATCAAGAGAAAGACTAAGACACACTAGTTGGTGACTAAAGGACAAAGACTTAACAAAAAGAAATTTAAAGGATACAAGTTTATAGAAAGAATGGAGGCAAAGGTGAAATTCAAATTCAAGTTATGATGGGCTTGTGGTGCCTGTGATATTCTGATTCTTTATAAAATTAAAACTTTAAATTTTAGGTCCTCTTGTCTTTTACTAGATCATTTAATGTTGGCACATTTTCTCAAAAATAAAACAAAATCTCATTATTAGACTTTTTCTATTATTGTTCTGGTAAAATAATTTTTTCTAGATGATTTTACATACTTTAAAAATAAAGGTTGAGCACTAAAACTACTTACAGTTTGTTTAAAGATTTTTGTAGCAGAATTCAGAATTCACTTTGAGGTACTCACCTATGTCTTGGAGAGTAAAAGAAAATGGACATCAATACACAGGTTGAATTTATGTGCAGCTTCTCAAAGCACAGCAAGCAGGGAAGGCTGAGAACAGAAACACAATTTACATCTTTGAGCAACTTCATTCCAGAAACTTGAGTGGCTGTATTCCAGATTCCTAAACCTCAAAGCTGATGGAGTTCTGAGAATTACATGTCAATTGTTCTTAGCCCTTTTCAAATAAGGCAGCAAAACACTTACGATTCTATAATGTCCAACACTGTAGAGAGGTGCTAGACAAGTAAAAATTCTTACTTGAACAGAGTGTTTAAATTCCATTAATTCATGATTAAATGAAAACTATATCCACCCTTCTGATATGGAATATATATATTTTCAAAAACTTAATGTGCAAATATTGTTCCTTAATCTCTTTAAAGTAAAATCAGAGTCTCAAATATAAAACTGCATTTAGACAGCCAAAAATTTTTAAACAACTGGCTGAAAGAAAAGATGTTAGTAACAAAAAACTCCTTCCAGTCAATTCAAAGAAAAAAAACCTTTCAAAAAGAAAATGGGAATGTTGGATGATCTTGATATAAAAGGTCTTGTTGAGGAAAATCCTGATCATTGTGAACAGCAAAGTGAATTCTTTGCACTTGTTCATAATATAAGAGACTGTATGCACAAATTGTGCTTTATTGAAGAAAAGTCTGAAGAACCAGATCCAGCTGAAACACGAGTTGAAGAAGTCTGTTCTAAGTCATGATAAATTAAGGAAGAAAAGTTTTTCAGTACCTATAGGGTATTTTCAAGAGCGTCAAAAATAGAAAAATCCTACACTGGTAATTGAGAAGTGTTAATTATTTCTTAAATTTGCATCAATACCACTGTGGTTTAGAAATTTCACTCCCCAATTTAGTGCTGTTCCCTCTCCCCAAGACTCTCCCAAAACCAAATGCTGCTCAGTCTCCCCACCCTGCCCCCTTTTCTGCTCTGAGAATTGAAGGCACAAAAAAGCAAAAATTATGGGTTGAGATAAGAACAATTTACTGGAAACAGGAGTGAGATAAGAAAATGAATAGTAACAGCAACAATATCGATAACAAAAGGTATAAGACAAAGAAACAATGTATAAGGAAAGCCCAGGACAGGTGTCAACCAGCTCTTCCCCACCACACCACGTTTTGTCCTGACTGGAAAAAGGAACACCTTCCTTGTGAGAAATGAGAGCCCCTTTCCCCCAGCCCCTGGCAATGGTGTAAGATGGTATCAAAGAGCAGCCATGTGTTGGTTGCAGCATCTTGGCCCAGCCATTGTTGCCCAGAACCCCTGGGAGCAAGAGATCTGCTCAGCCTCAGATGGGAATAGAGGTATGTGCCACGGCACATGGCTACCTCTGGAACTAGACCAGATACTAAGAGAATATGACTCAAATCTTCGCTATCCCATCAGATACTAAATGGAATTTTATTTCTAGATGTCTTTATGTAAGCCTAGGTAAATTGATAGAGAACATATTGGAATATGATACTCGGATATGATCCCTTGGGGAAGAATTGGTAAGTTTTGCAGATGTAGATATGATTTGCAAGACCAATAAGGTTCTTTGAAAGAATGATGAATTGCAATGTGAATAAGGGTAAATCCAGCTTGTACAGTGTGGCTGGACTTTCACTTCAGCTGTGCCCTTACAGAGTAAAAGGGAAGGACTTGTCATATAGTGACAACTGAGTGACAACTGCTTAAATGATAAGAAACAAAGGGTAGGAATGAGTGGTCATCTTTTTCCTGTGAGGAATGTTACAAATATTCTACCTCAGGAATCTGTATTGATCCCTTCACTGCTAAAGCAGTCAGGAAGCTGGCCAAATACAAGTGGGACAGTTTGCAGGTGATGTGGAATTATTTTAGAAGAACAGTAGACATCGTGGGACTAGGAGGAACAGGACTACCTTGTATTTGCTAGAGTTTAAGTAACATACACACATTTAATTTCTGTCATGTTGTTCAGTTCTTTAAGGGACAACAATTTGGTCATAGGTGTGAATACTCTATTTCCAAGAGCTCTGAGACAACAGAACAACTGCAGGATAATCATTATTTTAGTGGTGCTCCTGAAATTTTAGCACACAGCAGTATAAAACCAGGTATCTGGAGTGGTCTAAATAGGAGTTACAGGATATTATTGTTTTTCTTCAAAAAGAACATGAGTTTTGTTCTCTCACAGGCTGTATTCAATGCACAGGTTATAATAGTATAAATAGGAAGAAAAAATTATATTATGAACCTAACAAAAATGTTTAAGCAGATAATTTCATAAAATCATTCAGCAGTAAGGAATAATGTGATCTGAAAGGCATCTTGTTTTCTTGAAAATGTTGCTATGTGAACACGGGAAAATAGAGTAAAATACCTTGGGAATTAACACAGAGCTTTTTTTTTCCTAACATATATCCCTCATGAATGGAATCTCTATTTTCAAGGGCGATTTGATGAAAAACATGATTTCTAACATAAATGCAACTCCCTGGTGACTCTCAAAAATAAAATAAAAATTTATATGCATCTATTTACTTCTCCAGAAAAGATTAGAGGGCTAATGTTTAGTGTTCTTAAGGAGACAGATAACTAAATAATGACAATAGAAAGTTGTGCTAATTTATGAAGAACATGTTAAAAGAAAAAATATTCATTAATTATTTTTGAGACCAAATGTATGCAATGATATGTTAGGTCTTGGAGATGAGAGACCAATAAAAATCGTGCACATGGACACAGAAAAGAATTTATTCTAAAAAGAAAGATCCAGCAAAAAAAGTCAAGTTGCCAGAGGTTTTCCACTGCCTGGCAATAGGAGCTCCACCCTGAGAGCTCCACTTCCAGTCCCTTTCTCACAGCCTCTCACCAAGTGTAATGCCACCAGTGGAAGCAAAAAACCTCAACAACCAATCCTAAAAGCTTTCACTTTTAGCACCTGCAGTCCTACCAAATGTGACAAAGAGAAGTATCTCCCATTAATGGTTGAAGTTCACCTCTTAAAATTGTTTTTACAATTTGCATTCAAACACAAGATTTTGGCACATTCAAGGACGATTTGCATCCGTTAAATATTCATTATTCAATATTGTGACTGGCTTTCATGTGGTTTATCACAGGGATAGGTATATTTTACTGTCCCTATACCAGTTTGAGCTGGGTATAATTTCCTTCTTGCATTAGCAAATAATCCTGCCCTTCAGGAAAGTTTGTTCATTCATGAATGGTGTATGAGCCCATGAGCTGTGTGCAAATGTACAGCTTCCTGCTGTCTGGGCAACCTCGTGTGCAAGCTGAGCCTACCTGTGCATACAGACCTGTCTGGAATACTGCTAAAACCTTAAACACTTTTTCAGCTTATATCAGTTTAGGACTACTTTCGCGAAGTAGTTCCGTAGCCAAAAATGTGGGGAAAAAATTATGTGTAGAGAGTAATGTGTTCATTTCTGACTGGATTTATGCAAACCCATGCAAAACCTCTGTTATGTCTACTGACACTGTGGAAAAAAAGACAAAAATACACTCCAGCTGTCTGATAAGTTCAGGGCCAAAGTCTCTCCTTCTATTCTGACACAAATGTCATCCACTGAGGTTAATGGGACTGGGGTGCTTACACTATAGGGTCCCTAATTGTTTCTTGGCGGGCTAGCGCTTGCTATCCGTACACACACAGAGAGTATTAAAATAGATGTGTCATATCAGTATGATCAGCTAAATGATAAACAATACCCTGGCGTTAGCTCCAAATGGAGAAAGAGATCTTAGTGTGCAATCAGGGAAAGGAACCGTTAGAAAAGGAACGATTGCACGTAGCTCCTTGATGAATTACTGAGCATCAAGAACAAGTCTAGTCTGATTTTATGGGCTGTAAGCCAGCAATCAGGTAGCAAGACTGAAAGTCCTTGTGAAAGTTTTAGGTGGCTTTGGACCCTTAGATGAGGATGAATTATTTTTTATGCTGCTTTCATATATATTTTTGATAGCTTTTGCTTTATTGTTCTGAAATTAACAATTCAGCTATTAGTGTCAACATGTATCTTACAAAAATTAACACATAGCTTATCAGAAAGGGTACAGCTTACGAGAATCAACTGAATGACTTTTATAGGGTGACTTCTGTAATAGCTCTGACATCATTGTACGAAAGCATGAGATAAGGCCACTGCTTCAGTAAACTGCAAACTCTCTGGATTAAATGTGATGTAATCCCTTAAGAACCCCAGCAAAATACTGCAAAGTAAATGATAATCTAAATAATGCACAGGTCAGCTTAGATCTTTGCTAGGCATGAGTTTTTTTCAATTCGTATTTAAGGATGTAAAGACTTCTGGAGTTTTATATGAGCCCTAATTTTACTTTTGCAATAAAAACCACCAATATGTATTGCTTAATTCTGCTTATAAAAAAAATTATAATTTCAGGAAATGTAACTGAGGTATCCATGAAAGAAAATATACACCTGTTGTATTTATTATAGTCATTTAATCAGCTGAAAAACTGTCCAGGTCCAAGTATTTAATGAGTTCCTTCACTTATAGCAAGACAGCCATCTTAGAGGTAGATTAATTCCTCTTTTTTTCCTTTTAGCTTTTCAACAATGTTTTCAGGGCTTTCCTTGAAAGGCAGAAACAGAATACCTATGTCAAGCTATTGTAATATTCTTATTACAGATTAGACAAGTCTACTTTTCCCTATGGAAATACTAGCTTTTGGCCAGATTCATTTGGAATTATGATCATTCTGAAGTATAATTCCTTTCTTTTACACTTAGTTCCAGGCTATGACCTCATTAGGGTATATCATATGAAATCAGAGAGGTATGAATGTTGAGCAATAGCTCTGGCATTCAAATCTATGTAAATTATCTGTTAGTCTGATACTCTCAGGCAGATTGCTCAAACTCTCTCACAGATGTCATTCTTTACGTCAGGATATACATGTCGGTTTATATTTTGACTTTATTTAAAAGTCCATGTTTCTGAGGTCTCGCTTTACATCCTGTTCGGTGAATGGAAACAGTTTGTCAGCTCAGTGGTCTCAGTTTCTTCCGCTTCCTTGCTTACCACTGAATGTGGGATGTTGAGCTGGCATTAAGTCTCTAACTCGTGACTGCTCAGCAGCTGCTTCCTTCCTTCCTTATGGATCTGGGCTGCTGCTGCTCCCATAGGCTAAGTGCTTGAATCCCTTCTCCTTTCTCCAGCAGAGCTTGAGGACATGCTGCCACTGAGATGGATGAATGAAGTGGGGAGAAGACTGTGGCTGGACTCACGGGATCCCCTGGATGAGGATTCCTACGGATGAGAATTTTAGAGTGGTTTTGCTGTCCTGGTAGCCATGGATTTCCAGGGCAACAAGAAGCCACACTGGCTATAAACACTGCTGAATGCTGCCAGCTTGGTATGTATCACCCTGATTTAGTGCCAGAGGAGGAACCATTTCTAAAACAGAGGAGTTTTGTTTAATATTTTGCAAGTGTCAGGAGTGTTCCCTTTTTTCAAAATCTTTAGGGTTCTCATGTGTAAATCCTTCTATCCTGGAACAGAGCAAATGAATTTGTCAGGATTATTCCAGTGGGTCTACAAAATAGGACCTTCAAACTATAAGAAATGAATAATTTCCTCCAAAACTCTGTAAGAACTTCTGAGAAAAAGATATTCACCCTGTCA
>VZTR01003101.1:12399-53318 GCA_013400775.1 Chaetops frenatus
TTAAAATAAAAGATGAAAAATCGCTGAATGTAGAATTAAGCAATGTAGATAACCAAACTTCTGTCTTCCACTTTCTCTTCTATTTCAACCTGGCAGCATTCTTTAGAGAAGGGACCTAAGAGTGTGGCAAGATACAGGCAGATTTTTCTCTATAATAAATCCTATCAAGAGGCCAATGCTACAGAAGATAGCAATATTCTTGAACTATACAGAAGACATCTTCTAAGAAGGTACCTCTCTGCTACTCAAACTTGGTTGAATTTGCTAGGAATGAACGAAACTGACATTATTCTTTTTTCATTTTTGGGGGTTCTTTTTTGTTTTTTCTTTTACTCCATTTCATAAAAAAAGAAAAGAGAAGGTAAAACATTAGATCATTAGGAGAATGCAGAAAATATATTCTTCCCTTTAATACTTTCATTAACTAAATTTATTCTTATAGCTGCCCGTCTGTACTGTGACAAAGAAAGTACCATGAAGGGAGTTAATGGAAAACAATTCCAAAATATCTATCAAGTAATAACTTTGTGTCCTGTGATTTTACACATTTCTCTATTATATGACACAAGAGAAGATTTTTTAAAAAGCTCAGTGTGGTTTCAAATGTAACAGCTCTTACTGCGTAACTTTGGTCTTAAATAACTTCATTGTATGGGGTTACCTAATGGCAAGGAATTTTTTCATCCCTGCTTTACAAGGACGAAATCATGGGCACTGGAGATGTAAATGTTTGTATTCTCAGATTTTGCAGCAGAATAAGACCAGTAGAGATGGAAATACAAGCTAGGAAAACTCTACTACAGAGTAACTCCCTGTAACTATGAAAATTATTATTAAATCTGTGCGTCTCTTTCAGCTCTTACAGTACAGTAACAACGATTTGCATTCACAAAGATTTTAGAAAGGGATGGATAGTATAACTATTTATCACATGATCAAACACATGCTTTTAAAGAGTGGAAATGAAGCTTGAAACGGTCAAAGTGCAGGGTACAAGAGTAGAAATAGGAGTAACTCTCTTGTTTCTTTTATTTCCTTTTTGAGAGTTAAAAGCAGTTTTCTTAAGGATATGTTTGTTCTTTTCTATACATTCAAGATGTCAAAATGAAGGGATTTTGACACCCATTTATTCTTAAAGGGATAGAGCTTAGCCAGCAAGAAGATAAAAAAGAAAGGATTACTTCTCCAAAAGTATCATTCAAAATCTTGATTATACCCTAAAAATGAAGGAAATGCATTACACTACTTTTCAAATGCAAGTAGCTCAAAATGAAGTGACTTAATAACAATTTAAGAAAATGGAAAATGTGATTTTTTTTTTTAATATTGCTAAATATGTTCATTCGGTAAGTGGCTGACATAATAGCAGAGAAATGAACATAAATTAACCATAATTTAGGTAAATGCCAGGAGACAGAGTACTGTGAGTACTTTGAAATCTTTTTGACACAGTAAAATTCATTAGAACAGGGATTGGGTGGAAGGCAAAAGTATCTCTGTGGCTCAGATCCCTGCTAAGAAAAATAATTTAATAAAAGTTTAAAAAAACCACTAATGAAATACATTTAAAGACCATTATGTACACCCTGTCTTAATGAAACCTATAACCTTCACTTACATTGGCCTACTCAAGCAAAATCCAAAGATGTGCAAAGCGGCTATTGGCACATTTGGAGCTTGTTTTGTCTCTCCACTGATACATTACACCAGAAAAAAAACATATCCCAGGAAAGTAAATTCTTAACAAAATATCATTCCAAGAATAGATTAAAAGCCCTGGTGGGAAAGAACAGCACAACAAAATGGAGGAGAGGACTGTACTGTACTTTTATGCCATAGCTCAGTCCTTCAGTACATTTACAATCCCCAAGAATTTGAGAAACTGAAATTCAATTGTCTCCTGAGGAGATCTGCAGCTTCAATAAGATGGCAGATCAACTATCAGACAAAATATATTCTGGAGTACATGATGTTCTGTGTGGCTCAAAAAGAGGACTTTTCAGCTTGCATCTTAATGGAAGATTCACAGGAACAGACGGTTGGCACACAATCCAATTGTTGCATGCAGGAGGTGCTGATAACACCAGACAAGCCTGTGGGGCTACTGCTCTGCCCCTCAGACAACAGTGTCACTCATGCCCTGTTCTGTCTGTCTAGTAGGCTGTTGGAGCATTGTGTTCAAGGCAGAAGGGCTCTCCAGAAGGAGAAACCATAGGAGGTCCATCTCAGACCACTATAGCACAGTTTGGAAAGTCTTGGGTACTTTGGAAAGCTTTGGACTTGGCAAGCTGCTAGTTCAGAGTGTCAGTGAACCCATGAAAGACTATAGAAAGCACTGAGACATAAAAGGAAAAGAACTTTGCTCACATCCTTGTCATATCTGTGCTGCTTTCTTCCTTTCCAAGGAGAGGTGGGAGTGAACACAACATATTTAGCACCCTGGCAACTGATTTGAGGTTTAATGTTTTTTTGGTCATTTTGCTTTGTTTTCTTTTAATTGCCAGTTAGTCAAGAAAGCACCAGAATCATGCAGAAATAAGTTATGATTATCCAGAGTATAGGCTCATTAGTGACATAAAACCCAGTAATGTTTCTATAATATCATATCCTAGGATTAAGGCTAAAAAGTGGAGAGAGACTCCTTCCGCAGCAAAAGAAACAGCTCTCCCTAGAGATCCAGCAGCAGCTCCCAAACATTCTCCCTGGCAGCCCAGAGCGAGACTGCCAGTCCCCTCCTCCAGCCAAGCCTTTTGCCAGCCCCAAAACTCAGGGTATCCCTCACCCTGCTGAGAGAAAAAGACTCTCCCAAGCTGCACAATACCTGCTCCCCTCAGCTCAATCACTTTTTTTGTTCTCAAGTACCCAGCCATTATGGTCCCTTAGCAACTGATGGGGGGAAAAAATTCCACAGGTGAAGAGAAACAAAAGGGAGGAACACCCAAACCCCAACAATAGGTATCATAAAAAAATATTATCTACTATATTATTCAGATACTTAATTGGGACATAGGGTGGTAAGAGAAAAGATAATGAAAATATATTATCTGATTTTGCAAACTTTGTCTTGTAAAACATGCTGTTCTACAGGAGTGATATGAAACTGATAATGTAAATAAAAATGAAAAAGAAAAATAATTCATTTTAGTAATTTAATAATCCCTGCTACATGTGCAGAAAATCCATTTGTGAGACGCACTGTAATTCTGTAATAGATTGGTTGCTTTAAATCAATAACTGACTAGAGAGTGTGCCTGTAAACAACACAGAATTTCCTGCACTGTAACAGTGGTTTGGCACAATTTGTGATGCAAACAATTTATGTAGAGATTGTGAATCATAAACTACTGGAAGATTCTATTGTCTTACTGATTTCACCAAAATAAGTCAACATAGGTGGCAGGTTCCCCGTCCTATCCGCGCTGAGTTTTCATAACACCTTTGAAACTAGTGCAGGTAAACACCAACTAAATTTACAACGTTTTATGAATGATGTAGTACTTCCTGGCTGTCTGAAAACTGCAGGACACATGGCTTCCTCAGCACACTTCACCCATTCTCAGGATGCCCACAGTGGTCATGGCTGTCTCCCAAGGCTGGGAGTAACTCACATGCATCCTGTAGGTTTCTTGCCCTCTCACCCAAACTTCACAGACCTCCTGGGACACACTGAGGTTTTCTCACTGCCTGTTCCTTGGGTTTTCTGCTGACAAACCCCAGAACACCAAGAACTCCTGCAATACTAACACAGATATTGTCTTAGAACTACTTCTCCCTTTCTGTCCTGTCTAAGAAGTGGTCAGAAGTGTCGAAATTGCATTACAATGGCAGGACACAGTAAGTTTCATTTTCCTGTTGATGCTTTAACTCCTAATAGTGTGGTAATCCTCAAAAAATTGTTCAGGATTGTGAAGTTTAGCACAACAGTGGAAACACAGCTGCAAGAAATCAGTTTTTCCTCTTTCCTTCCCTCTAATTTAGTAATGAGGAAAAAATTTATTGATATTTCTTTTTATTTATTTCTTGATATATGCACTGAACTATTGAAAAAGACCACAAACATTTTTAAAGAAAATCTTCATGCCTAGCAAGAATATGTAGGGGGCTGTCATATGTCCTGTCCTTTTTCCTCAGGTGATGTTCCCACCAGGTGACAGCTTCCCAGAAAAGGGCTTATTTGCTTCAGCTTCCCCAGAGCCAATTCATTTATTTCAAAAGTCCCAGAACAGGGAAATCCAGTGCCACACAGACCTGCACAGAGAAGATATATATACCACACAGTAGAGGAACACCAGCATGCACTGGGCAAGTGTTAAAAAGGAATTTTCCCCTTCAAAGTATTTAACTGGGGGAGAGTGGAACAGGTTTTTCTCCCTTAATCACATCACTGAGAAAGGGTGGTGAGCTTAAAGGGTTATTTCTGAAATCTGTTGCAGCTAGTACAGCAAACTGGCATATGACATCTTATAGAATATTTCACAGATATACTCCTGAATAACAACAGCAATCAGGGGAAAAAAATCAGCAAAACAGACAGTTAAAATCTGAGTGTCAGAAAAGGAAATGGAAACTGTGCATCTATGCAGACAAAGCCTTTTGACTCCAGCTAGATCTGATACAAGCCGGAGCCAAAGAGCCACGCATCCATAACCTGGAAACGGCAAACGGCTGCAATATGCAACCTTTCTGCAACATGTTATAAACAGAAGCTGTGCTTATTTAATTCTGTGCTTGCATTTGCTTTGAGACAAAATCAATATACCAGATCCAAAATTAGAAAATAATTTTTACTTATATAATTGTTTTTACTTATCCCTGAATTTTTTGTTCCCCTACATCTCCTATGTTTTGATGAAATTTATTCATGTTAGTCTGTGTATCTAATTCTGTAAGCCTTTTCTCATCTGAGAACTCCGAAATAAACTTGATTAAAGTAAAGCACTTTAGTGCATGAATTCAATACAGCCATTCATTGCTTAAAGGCAGCCATAAGTCCTAAGTGCATGTTACTGTGGGGGCCTGAAAAAGAAAGGACTATTCATGACAGTAAGTGCTGTTTAAATTGTCCCTACACAGAAAAAGACTATCAGTGCTACATTTTCAGGCTGACTTTCATTCCTGAATTCATTTAAATTCACTTCTAGAAACTATATCTGAGAGAGCAGCAGATGGCTTTGTCTGTCTGTAGTCCTGAGAACTTACAAAGAAGAAAAGAAGAGGAAGATCACAGAATATTCTAAGTTGGAAGAGACCCACAAGGATTATCAAAGTCCAACTCCAAACCCCACCCAGGACAGACCCAAGAATCACAAATATGAAAGTTTAGAACTTTTATTGATACTCTCACAATGCTGAAGTATTAATAGTGGTCAGTAAGCTAAACCAAAATAAATTCTCATGATTCACATGTAACAACCATTATTACAGAATGACTAGGGTCTTCCAGTATTAGTTATAAAATGTATACAAAATGCCTTGTAGAGTGGTGAATTAGGTCTCAAGAGCAGATTACTTCTTCATAGTGGCTGAAGGTTCTACTGCATTTGGACAAGGCTGATACTTAACAAAAGTTCCAATTACAAATTACATTACAATAAACAGTGGGGAAGATCTCAGTTTTCATAGCTTTCTTTCAACTAACATTCTTTTATAGCACAGATAAATCACATTTGAAATCCCTTAGCTTCAAGTATATTCACTATCCCTGCCTCTTTTTAAATAAATAAATAAACAGAAAAACAAAGCTGCTGGTAAGTAAAACCTCTTGTCCAAATATGACACAGGAAAAATACACTGAACTGTTCTTTGAGCCTTCAAATATACAGTGAATGGGTAACTCCTTTGTACCTGCAAGTATCTGCTCTTCAGCAGAAGAGAATAAAAATGACTGCACGTTGCAATTTTACAAGGCATCCTCAAGGCTAAAATTAGAGATGTTTTTAAAGCCTGAGAGGTAAGTCACTGGGGTCCCTTGCTGTGTATTGATTAAAAAATAAATGACATCGTTAACATGTTAACAAAGTATCACGAAGAGAAGTAGTCTCATGGAATTTCAGGAAATCAATTTAATGTTAAAACTAATTTCTTTTCTCACCTTTTTATGGAGAGGAGGATGTCAAGGTCTAGATCAACTGATCTGAGGACATGATGAGGAATTACAAACTCCAGAGCTCAAATTTAAGGCTGATACTGAGACAGGCTAAAGCCATAAACCAGAACATAAATGTATTTGTAAACAGAGAATACAAACCTATTCTTTCACTGCTCCTCTGTGAGAGTAGTTGAAGTATCCTGTTGGGGTTTGGGTGTTCCTCCCTTTTGTTTCTCTTCACCTGTGGAATTTGTGCCCATCAGTTGCTAAGGGACCATAATGGCTGGGTACTTGAGGAGAATAAAAAAAGTGATTGAGCTGAGGGGAGCAGGTATTGTGCAGCTTGGGAGAGTCTTTTTCTCTCAGCAGGGTGAGGGATACCCTGAGTTTTGGGGCTGGCAAAAGGCTTGGCTGGAGGAGGGGACTGGCAGTCTCGCTCTGGGCTGCCAGGGAGAATGTTTGGGAGCTGCTGCTGGATCTCTAGGGAGAGCTGTTTCTTCTGCTGTGGAAGGAGTCTCTCTCCAGAACCAGGACCTGTTGCCATCTGCGTGGGCGCCTGGGATCCCTGAGCTCGCCTCTCCCTGCTCTGCTGGAGGCCGGGCTGCCTCTGCCCCGTCCCTGCCGCTGCTCCAGCACTGCTCTGGGTTTCACCTGTGCTGCAGCCTCCACACCAACTGCCTGCCAAGACTCCCTGCCGTCCCAGCCTGCTGCCTTCCTTTCCTGAGAGTCTTGCTGAGACACCGAGATCGACTGCTCAAGGGGGTTTGTGAAAGTAAAACTTCTCTTCCATCCCTCCCCATCCCAGCTGGCGGGGGGATCCACCACACCAGTGCCACGTGCTCCTTGAGCTCGCGCTACCAGCGCCCCCTGCTGGCTGTAACCGTCACTGCATCAAAGGGGCCTGCAAGCCAGCAGGCTCTCACTGGGTTCCTGCTTCTGGTTGTTGTTAATGCCATAGTGGTTGTTGTTTGTTTGTTTTATTATAAATACTAGTAAAGAACTGTTATTCCATTTCCCGTATCTTTGCCTGTGAGCCCCTTAATTTCAGAATTACAATAATTCGGAGGGAAAGGGTTTACATTTTTTCCATTCCAAGGGAGGCCCTCTGCCTTCCTTAGCAGAACTTTGAACCTGTCCTTCAAACTGGGACATATCCTAACCCAGTCACTTTAAAGATGGCTGGACCTTTTGCTGTTAACTTAAACTGGAGCAAAAATAAGAACCTGCAATTGCACAATATTTTGACTGTGAAGATTTCAAGCATCTTTTATAATTATTCATAACATGAAGACACCGGACAGTATTAGATTTGCTACATTTTTCTTTCCATAGCAAGCTTTATGTTAGATAAGCATAAAAAACCTAGATCTTCATTGCCTTTTTTAAAAATAGTGATAAACCCACCCAGAAACAACCATGATTTAGCTCATTAAAGCTCCAAATATTGCTCCTATGGCATACTGAGTCTCAGAAGTAGCTAACAAGTATCTTGTCATCAGAAGGCTGGTAAAAACCTGTTTGTCCAGTCTTTTCAAGGCTCTGTGATTGTTCTGCAACAAGGACAGGTACGTACAGAGAAAATACTAACGTAGTGCTTTGAATCACTGGAGCTTTTCCAAGTCTGGTTCCAAACAGCAGTTAAAAAGATGATCTAAACTGTATCCTCCTTTTACTTTTTGTTCTCTGAAGGTTTTGCAATATACCAGTTTTATCGCTTTTAGACCCAAACCTTTCCTCAGAATCACAGGTTTGATTTTGACCTATTTTAAGGGCCTGAAAGAACTGGAAAACCAAGTTAAAAATATACCATCCCTTTCTCTTTTTTACTTTCAAAAGACTAAGATAAGATCAATAATTTTAATTTAAGCAAGGCTTAAAAACTAGGAGGCATCCTTATGAATTTTTAGTGAATTTGAGAAGTTTTCTATATGTATTAGTTGTCTTAGTTGAACCTTGACTTTTAGAGATAGTGAAAAGTACTTGATTTCCAATTCTATTGTTTTCGCAAGAAGTAATGAACTGATCTTTTTTTCTGTACAATAGTAATTCAGTAACAAAGTAAGTGCTGAACTAAGTAGTTCAGACATTTGTAAAAGGAATCCTCAGGTGTTTTTTAAAATTGTTATCTAAGACAGTATAACATGACTGTATTAATTCGACATATAAGAATCCCATCCACCAAAAGAAAAATTAGTAGGAGCTATCATGTAGTCTAGCAAATTTGAGACCACTGGTGTGGGCAATCCCTATCCATATTGAAAAAAAGTAGTTCTAAGCATACTGAAAGTAAAATTACCAATAAGAAAAAAAGAATATATTTTAGTCATTTTATGTTCATGTTATAATGAGTCTTTTCTAGGATCACGCAACCCCTTTTAGCCTACACCAATATGCAAATTGCTTCTTCCACACGAGAAATGAAATAGCTTTAGGTCTGAAAATGCCTAAGGCTTACCATGAGTGCTGTTAGAAAAAGCAGTAGCACTATCGATAGTATGTTTCTAGCAGGAACCATATATCAGTCACCCCCTGATTTTAATTTCTGAGTTTAAAAATTTCATACGTTAGACAGATACTTCTCTTAGGTAAGTTCTTGTGTTCAAATGAGAGATAGCTTTACACAGCAGTGTACCAATTATTCTCCAATGAGTGACTTCTTTTGAGATGTACACTAAAATGACTAACCATAGACACATTTAACATATTAACTGTGTCTAGGACAGGGTGAGAGATGCATAATGAAAATACAACTCTTGAGGTGTCTCAGGGCTAGTGCCATTGTCTGTGTAAGACAGAACCCCCACAAGGCTGCTGTAGGCAACTGCCTTGATGGCATTCCCCAAGATTTCCTCTGATTACAGGAAACAGCCAGAGATATTGCAATCCACTCCTCAAACCAAAGAGAGGTTACCTTCATTTGTCGTTACACCCGCAACATAATCTTCTAATTTATTCTAGTGCTACACTGTCCTGTCCATTTCCAGTTTTCTACTGTTTCAATAAAACCCTCATATGATCTAAGGCTGTTACTTTTACTGTATCATACTACTACACTCCACACTTACAGAACAAAATATAAAACATATTCTATAATTTCCAGATAAAAAATGCAAATTACCACTTCACAGAGTCTTCCGCATTAAGACTACCATCAGGTCCATGTCTTCCCAATATGAAAACTTCTAGTTGCTGTCCCTTTTTCCTTAGGCCTTATTTATGAATCATGTTTTCATTGGCTTCTTCTTAATTGTTTCAAAGCTTCTTAGAAATTCGTATTCCAAGAAGCAATTCTATTTCCTCAGCTATAAACTCTAGGATGAAGATATTTGCTTCACATCTAGAAGTCTGTACTCATGAGCAATGTCTATTTAACTTCCCACCAGAACAAGGTATGAAAAATGTGGCAGTTTTTTATTTGGCTTGGTTGTGTGTTTTGGGTGTGGGGTTTTTCTTAGAAAATGTGTTCTTTGTTTTATTTATTTAAATACTTTTAAACATTATTGTCCTAGATGCTGGTAGGTATCTTCCACTTAATTACCCAAATCTGTTCTATTTAAATAGTGTACTGTTTTCTCACCTCACAATGTAATTGAAAATCCAGATTGAGAGAACCATGAGGCTTTTTTTCCCCCAAGTGCTTATTTCTTCAAAATTTCTTTGGTTCTTTTTTTTTCTTAGAGCAAGAGAACTTTTAGTAGGGAAGGGCAAAAATTTGGGAATGCAACATATATTGATGATAAAATAAATTACCCATTCTAAACATCTACTTGCTATGATCTTTGGAAGGTTAATATGCATTTTGAAAATGTTTCCAAATAATTTTACAATTTTCCTCCTTTCATTTATAACATGCTGCCTTTTGGAGCTAAACTTTTGAATTATTTTTAATAATTCATTGTAGAGTCCATATGAGATTTTAAGTTAGGCAATGACAACTAGATATTCCATATGGAACAATATTAATGTGTTTTAGCAAAACAAGATATAATTGCCTCTGTAAAAATGCTTGTAGCATATTTTATTAATATTCAAAACTGTTTTTCATACATAAGGAGAAATTATTCTTAGCTTACATGTTTAGCTCAAAAACTTTTCTCCTAAAACATATAAGCTGTAACTATCATGACAATAAATTTTATTTTAAGAAAGTATTGTAAGACTTTAAAAGTTAAGAGCAATATTTCCTATTCACTCAGCCAAGTCATGCATGGGCAAAAATTTCTAGTGTCCTAATTATAATCCTGTGATCTCAGAACCTGCAAGATATTAAGTAGATAATGATGAGCATAAACCACTTTTTTTAATGGGAAAAAAAAAGCATTAACGTAGGCTCACTGAAAAAACAGCAAGGCAGGGGACAAACATTCACCTGAACAGGGAATTTAATTGACCTTACAAAATGCTGACAGTAAAATATGAGAACATACTCCAGAAATGTGCAGTAATTTTGTCACTGGAATGTATGACCATAGTATTTTGTCAACATATTGCACTCAGCTATTTCCAGAAATAGTAACTAGATGAAATAATCACAGGGAAAAGCTCTTGAACAATAAGAGAGTTAGAGTTCTATTTGATTTTGTTTTGTTTACCTGTGATTTTATTTTCAGTTGACCTTGCACCTTGCCTAAAATTCCAGTTTCTCCCAGACATAAGAATTCATTAGTGCAGAAGCAGATAATGCACTCCTAAACAACAGCTTCCTGAGTCTACATCATCTTCTGAAGTTCCTCACTATAAATAAACTGATCATGAGTGGAAAATTTGCCCTACTGCCAAGAAACATCTCAGAGAGTGGCTGCAATAAGGCCACACGGTGAAATTCTATTAATAATTATAGCAACAATAATTTCCAGATTTTAAATATAGGAATAGTTAATAGCCTTGGGAATGAGATTGTGGCTCTGGGTTGGTCTGCAGATAGGTTCCTGTAGATCACTTATTCATCTATTCAGGAGAGGTTTGCATATCTTGTGCATATTCTGAAAGCAGTTTGCAGGCACTTAAGGATAAATGTCCCACAGTCTGAGAATCTTTATTTCTCAGCTGGCAAGGTCCATATTGTCTTTGACTAATTTGATCTTTGTCATGTTATGTAAGCTTGCCAGGAACTGAAACCCATTCTTTACTGGGCTTTTACTAGTCCCTAAATACAAAACAATTGTGATGATCAGTATTTTTGAAAGCAGAATACAAAATTCCTTTTGAATACAGCAGGAGATAGTGAAAGAGGTAACAGAATAAAGGAAAGCTTTCACCTTTTGGCTGTTCTTGAGCAAGCAGGAAAACATGAGATGTAGTAAAATAAAAGAAGAGAAAGATCAGACCTTTTTCTATTAGGAGCAGTCCATATATTAGAGGACATAGACTAGGGACAGAAGTCTTCTGCAGCCTCAGATGATCTGATTTACTGCCCACAGAAAATCAAATATAATCAGCTACTTGGGTTTTGAGAAATAGTACTTAGGCAGTCCTCTGTGCTTGCAGGAATATGGTTAGAAAGCCAATAATTATCATAATCCTAGAAATCTGCTTAAAGTTCAGGTGGTCTATGGGATAAACATGTTCTGTTGTGAGCCAGCTGATGCCTATGGAAGCTGGGAGAGGAAATACTACCATCAGGTCTTGTGACATTTAAGAAAAACTTTTTGTTTTTTTAAAAGTTTGATGAATCTTTGTTCTGTCTGAATCTGGCAATTTGCTTGAGGAAGAACAAAAGTTCCAAAAGTGGTCACAAGCATCTCATCTATACTTACCTTAGCTCAGTGAGGGAAGAATATAATTAGCAAGATGGTATAAAAGAAGACCTTAAAATCCTGTAGTCAAACCTTTAAGAAAATTGTGCCCTTTCAAACTCTCATACAATTCAGCCCTATATTCAAAATGGCTTTTTTCTCATCTTTCACATAGAAGAGTAATGAAAGGGAAAAAAGAGATCTCCAACTTATTACACTGCCAGGATAATCCCAATTGTTGCATGTACAGGGAACAAAATGGTGATTTTTCTTATGCTGCCCTTGCTATATCTGTAGCCAAGAAATTGCTCAAAAGGTAAAAAGGTTTTGTGTGAAATAATTAATTTAATGCTCTGAACATGCTTGTCCACCACACCCAACAGGTGACCTCCTGGCCTTAGTGACAATACCAGCGTTGATTTCCTGCCCAG
Organism: Chaetops frenatus; assembly: GCA_013400775.1. Classification (NCBI taxonomy): domain Eukaryota; kingdom Metazoa; phylum Chordata; class Aves; order Passeriformes; family Picathartidae; genus Chaetops; species Chaetops frenatus. The sequence goes on from VZTR01003101.1 coordinate 24,654, forward strand.
TGGCCTGAAACCAGCTCCCACCTTTTCCTGCTAGACTGCTGCTGTATTTGCAGAGCAGTGCTAGGAAAAATTATTACCAGCGAGGAAAGGGCAATGGACTTTAAGAGTTATGCAGGGTAACTTCATTGTAACATGTTCTCCTGGATACTCATAGTGCTTACTATTATATTTCCACAATTAAAAATATAATATAATAATCCTATAATAACCCTCTGATAATAGATCAGTCAACTTTCATATTAGAAGAAACACTGAGTAATTCCAATGTTATTGTTCTTTCAACCTCTCTCAAAGAAACACGTTCTTATATTAAGCCTGTTAATAGCTGGTGAACTAGACCAGGCAAATCATAATATACTAAATACACATCAATTTCTATGCATGTATGAAATGTATATGCATGAAGGGCTCGCAAAGATGCCAGTCGCCAAAAAAGGTGTTTTCCTCCAAAATCCCAGCATCTCAGATAGAAAATGCTTTGCATTCATACTCAAAATTTACCTGCTGTACTTCTCCAACACAGTGTTTTAAGAGTTTTCAGAAACCTACACTGGCACTTGAAAACAAAATGCAAAATTTGTAGTAGCTTCCTTGTTAACGTGATGCAATACAACTTTTATAGGATAACCTACAATATAAATGTTTTTATCTCCTAATTTTGTCTTATTCTCCCTAAAGAAGCTCTTGGTTTCTAAAGTTGTACCAAAACTTCACTATTATTCATTAAAGCAGTACCTTTGAATTCTGGTACTAACACAAGTATTTGCATGCTTTTTCTCAGAATTTTCTTCCAACAGGAAGTAACTAACATATACATACATCCAAAAACCCAAACCAAATTAAAAAAAACCCCAAACAAACAAACCCAAAGCACCAAGCAAAAAAAGCCCTAAAACAATCAAAATGCAACAAACAAACCCAGAATAATTTCATTAATAACTATGAATAGAAATTAAGACCACTATTTTCATGCACAAACAGTGGAAAAAATGAGCATAGAGGAGTTCAATGGAGAAAATATGCTTATGGGAAAACTAGTATTTTTGGTTTACTACATGGAAAGTACCATTTGTTATAACACTGTTGATCAACAATAGAAAGGTTGGACTTAGACTAGGACTGGGCTTGAGGCTTTCAGGTAGCAAGGATTCTGTGCACCCAGAAGAAGAAACATCATTCAGCTATAGACTGCCATGTTGATGGAGAGTGCAGAAGCTACAGTCCTTTCCAAAGGTTGTCCTGGGAAGTAAAGGGCAGCCAAAACCTGGACTAGGACAAAGCTCTGTTGCAGCTGGAAGTTGAATCAGGGTACAATTAAAAATGACAGAAAAGGTGGAGAAAGGACCATCTCCTATTTAGCTGATCACTTTGATGGCAATAAAAATAAGTGTTTTAAAAGAAAGAATGTTATATGAGTCTGTGCTAAGTCCAGATCTGCCTTTAGGCAACCCTGCTCTCCTGAAATCTGCTCCATATATGGAAATGATAAAATGATAATGTTGCAGTATTCGCTGTTCCCTCCCTCTCTGATTCTTGAGCTGACAGGAGCATTTCCTAAACAGCCTTAATCAATACACTTAGTTTCTCAGAACCAGCAAAATATCTGGGCTCTCTGGAGAAATTTGCTAAAGTTTTGTTGTGCCTCATAGGAGCAGAGACCATTAACTTGGTTGAGTCATACCAAATTACTTGCAAAACCCCTTTGATACAAGACACTGCTCACAAGGGAAAACTTCAAAACCCATTTGAATTATGAATGAAGACGGATTCCAATACATGCCTGTGAAGAGAACAAAGCCAAGGGTTTTTTTAAAATACTTTTAACCAAATAAGAAATATCCTGCCATTCTGCTATTATTAAGATTTTCTCTCATCATTTATTTTCAACTGACGTGTAAAACGCAAATAACCACCCCCTGCCTGGCACTTGTATATTGCTTTGTTCATATGCCTGAAACAAACTCACATCAAGAGACCACCACTGTACTGCACAGCATATTTATTTTCCTTACTATGGTTTACAAGTCTATTTGGTGCATTTATCATATAAAATAAGTATTTTGCAAAGACACACAAACAGATTTATTGGAAATCTTTTATGGGGTTTTAGTCCAGCCCCAACAAAAGTCTGGTATTTACTGGTGCTCAGTGACATTTTACTTTGTTTATGTAGAAGGTTTAGGACTGGAATAAAACTTGTCATTTTTGAACTTGCTCCATGGTTCAGGATTGTTTTGGGGAAAGAAGAGGAGGGCCTGGTTCAAGAACTGGTCTGCTACCACCATTCCCTGTCCTTTCACAGTGAGAGAAAGGAGCTAGTTACAGACAGAAGACTTCCAACTGGTGCCCATGGTAGTCCCAGTGATCAGAAACAGAAAAGATAAAGCTTCACAGTTTCCTAAGGCTGTGTATCATTTACTGGGGAGAAAAAAAGACAGAACTACAAATGAGATTCATCAGAACTACTGAAATCCTACCACAACCGGAGGTTTTATTTTATACTTGAAATCTTCAGCCATGAATAAGTAACTCCTCATTTTAATTCTACTTGTTCTTTGTAATTTCCTGTCATTCTCATATAGAATCAGAAGCCCTCATGGGCAACAGATAAATGGACACAAAAAACCCTTTGCAGAATGCATTAATTTGGACTGCCTCCTCAAGAAATTAATTTTAAAAAGTGAGAACATGTGCATTAGCAAACCTTCACCACTATAACTTGGTGGTTCACAATTAGCTACCAATGCAAACTGATCTAAACTGTGCCAAGGTATTTTCATGGAATTTTGCTATGAAGAAGGTGTTTGTACTAACTTTGGTGACACCTCAAGTAGTTTTTACGTGCTGCTGTAAAACAATTCCATAATCCTCCAGTACAACAGATACGTTTATGTGACGAAGGAAAGACAGCATCTTTAAGATACTGGAGCAAAACAGTCACTGTTTTCTAATTACATTGACCATTCCACTGCAAAAAAGCCTCCATGTAACCATGCCAGTGATATTCACTGTTCTATTTTTAATCCATTTTCTCTGCACCTAAATTCTCAAACTATTTACAGTGAAAGTCAGTCTCTGTGAAACCCCAACCTTATTGAACAAATTAAGCATTATCAGGTATATACATTTATTATTATTTTAAACAGAATAATGAACTTTTTAGGCTATAGGAAAAAAGGAAAGATAATGTAAAATATTAAAACCTGACTGACAAAGGGTTAAGCTCAACTTAATCATGTGTTGAGCTGTGTACAGTTAATATGCATCTCTACTGTATTTTACCCTTTGATAATCCAATGATTAATCTTGTGATTCTCTTAATTAGTTCCATTCATTTAGATGAGCACTGATTAGTATTTATTTTTGCTACAAGCAACAGATGATAAATGGTTTTGTGTGCTTTACAAAACCTAGAAGTCTTGAAACTGCTGCCCCTGCCTGCCTTCCTCTCCTGCTCCCCCAGCATTTAACACAGTAGGCGTGGTGGCTGCTGCCAGTGACATCAGAATGCAAAGCTTTTATTATCAAAATGGTCAACTGGCTCATAAAATACTAATCAAGTCTAAAAATGGATATGTAAAATACAAAGTTCCAGGGAGCAAGCCATAAACAGCAGAATTGAAGGAACATTAAATCTGGCATTGTCAGAGCCAGTGTAAATACAAGAGTTTGTAGAAGATCTGTGAAGGATTTGGAGACATAGGTTTACTGGATTTTTTAAAATACAGATTGACATAAAGAAATGATATAATATTCTATTTAAATGACAGAAGGCTTTGGGCTGTTATCAGTATATGTACACTGCACAGGGTGTGTTGGCTATTGCCTGAGCTTAAATTTAAACCCTCAAATATTTCCAAAAGATCATGCCTGTGCCCAGAAGTCAGTTTCCATGTGATAGCTGATTTATGCTACTGATGTAGAGGTCAGCAAAACGTCTCTCGTTACTCTTGAGGAAAATGGGGATTTCACACCCATGGAAACAGAACGATAATTTCCAGCTGTGTTGAAATTCAGTCAGGCACTGCATAGGTATTAAGCTGTATTATCAAGTAGCATTTCTGACATAAATTGCAGAAAAACTGCCATTAAGGTTACAGATCATATGTTGTAGTGAAAACAGTTAAGGAGTAAAGACATTTAGAAGATATTGCTTCAAAGGGCTGTTAATTAACATCACAATTCCTTTAGTGAAGCCACAAAACTGCAAAACAACTGTCAACATAAAAGACTGACAAGAAAACATGGCTTCAGATGTGAATTTCTGTCTGCTTATCTGCTCATTTGTTTTAGAAGGAAAATTGTTCAGAAGAATAGGAAAGTTTTTGTTCTGCCTTGTAACTGTTGCTTCTGGTTTCATTATAATACTATTCATATTAGTGGATTAAGGTTATTGTACTCACATTCCAAATGAGCAACAATGAACAACTTTTGATGAGAGGAAATCAGCTTCCCCATTTTGAACAAGTTAGACTGGCAATATGTTCCGCACTTTGAGCTCATCTACCTTTCTCACTGGAAATGGAAAAAAAGGGAACACTTTCTATTTCCATAAAAATTCTGTAGTCCAGTGATGCTATTATAGAAAAGCATTAAAAACAAACAAACTTAAAGTTTCAAAAGAAATAAGAGTTAAGAGAAGTAACATATCTCAAAATTAAAATTTGCTCCCTGTTTGCATCTATCTCCATAGTAAAACCAGCTTATATATCATGATATCCCACATACTTTGGTTTCTCCCACTACTTTTCCAAGTCTCCCAGTCATTTTGATTATGGAGGAAAAACACTTGAAAACCATGTCCAAAATATCCGTACATAGTGTCAGGCAACTCCAGTATTTCTGCTGATGCTCCCAGTCAAGCATTTGACTACAAGACTGGAGTCCTGGGTAAAGTGGGAGAAAATTTGCTTGTTAATTGGGTTCTTAAATCTAGTGAATAGAAAAAAATCTATACTTTGGAAAGTAATCTATGTTACTCTATTAGGCATTTCAGTCAGTGGGTTGCAACTTTTGCATGTTATAGAAACTCTTAGTCCATGTGGAAGGAACAGTATTCCCCCAAATGAGAGGCACTGCTGGTTAACTGCATCATTTCTGTTCACGTAACATAGCTGTTATCATATAATGCCATCATTTGTGACCCTTCTCTCTATGCCCTGTTTTACTGACTGAATATGACAAAAAAGCAATTTGCAGATGCTAAAACCCCATTTCTCTAAGGTACCTAACCTCAACTTACTTAGATGTCTCCAAAAATAAATGATAGGATGACTAATATTAAGCAGAATAACTCACTTAAGTAAAAAACTTCAAATGTGAGCACAAATCTACTTTATCATTGTGGAAAAATGTAAATGGAGGATTAGCTATTAATGCTGCTTGCTAAAGTGATAGCAATTATGAAATTTATTTTGACAGATAAATGAAGAATAAAAAAAAAAATCCTGTAGATTCACAGAGCTATCATTACATAAACTAGGACTAAACCAACTTGAGATCTTAAAAGGTGACTTCATTTATGATAAACATCATATGGACCACCAGGAAATGTTTTGACTGCAAAATAAATAGATGTTTCCCCATCATTAGCCCCCAAATGTAATACTGATATTTTGTGCAAACAGTCTGAGAGATGATTCTGAAATAATAACACTTTATTTCTAAAACACAGGTTAATGTTACCTGGCCTGGGTACATACAGTGATCAGTTTAATAAAGTTTGCCTACAAAAATAAGTATTACTCTTCTTTACATGTGATGCTTGGAAGTTTTTAAAAAATCCAAAAACATTCTGTTCAGCTTTTACACATCCCAGTTGGGGTCCAAGCTGGATTTAAGTGAACAGCTCAGGGTTATGATAAACAACTTCCTGCTGAGTCAAGAAGTCAAGATCAAGTAAAGCAATAAATATATCCCTAAATGGTGGCAGTAAATCAGTGAACTACTGCCATCTGACACTGGTTTTCTCTCTGCACACCAATAGAAATGGCAGTGACTCTCAAAGACCACTTTAACTCTGCTTTATCAGAAAGGCATCTCAAACTGACTTGCAGGTTTTAATCTGCTCTGTCATAAATTATTTTGTTATTTTTTTAACATGCCTAACGTGGTCTTACTATTGTCACTTGGTGACAGTTTTTGGTGGAAGCTATTTAAAGATCCTCAATTTCTCTGAAATATGTAAGACTAACATGTAGCCTCTTTTCTAATGGAGTCCAACATCCTCAAGTTATGCAGCAATTGATGAGCTGTCCTTTCTAGTCTAAGTTTCATTGATCTGTTATATCTCTCTTCAGTAGTATATGAATGGATTTGCAGTATTTTTCCCCACTCTTGTCGCCTTCTTTTGATAGAAAGAATCATCTAGTCATTGGTATGACCTTTCCAGAATTTTAATTTTGACACACATATTGTCCATGTTGGTTCTGAGGTTTGTCCAACATGAATGAGTGCAGAAGTAACAACACAGGGAATAAAAAATGCCAAAGAAATACACCCCATGGGGTTGTAGTAGACATGGAACAAAATATTTCTCTTTGGTGAAAGAAAAAATTCTTCCTTCTTAAAAGATAACCTGTCCTGTCCTGAATGCTTTATGTCACTTTCAGGTTCTAAATATCTCCCATAAATCAAATTCACTCAGTTAGTGCTAGTAAAAATATTTTTTTAGTATAGTCTGCCCCTTTAGTTGCTGGTTTGCAACATGTATATGGATAGCTCAGAAAAAACCTTGAAAAATCATTATTTCAATAAGAAAATATCTTGTCCTTGTAAGTGGTAAATACCAATATATAATTTCTAAATGATAAATACCACCAGCAACTGTATATTCCATCAGTACATCCCTCAAGTGAGAGCAATACAGTAACTACTTGAAAACCCATCCTGTAACTAAAACCTAATGGTAATTCAGCATTAGAATCCTGAGTTCAGGTCTGTTCCTGTACAAACCATTGTAAATATAAATTTTCAGTTATCTTTCTAGATCCTTGCTCTTGTGATATTTAGGAATATTAAAATTTCTCATTAATATTAGACTTTTAACCCAAAATCATTCTACACTGTTAATTAAACTTCTTGCCCTTCAGGCCAAAAACGGGTCTTTTCCAATTAGTATTAGCAGATCATGTGGTCTTTTCTCAGATCAAAGTGTTATTTTGAAAGCTTCATGTGGTTTCTGTGAATATAGCATTAAAAATTTGTCCTTAATGCTCCCCAATTTCTTCTCAAATGCTATCACATGTCTGCTGTAGTTTGAATAAGCTTTCCCTGTTGAATCAGGGTTGTTAGCATTTCAACGACCTAATCTCAGCCAACTTCTTTGTTTCTCTAACTGAATGGCTGCTTTAGATAATTTCTTACAGAATAGATCTTAAATCTTCCATTCTTCTGTAATACTTCCAATTTATGTAGGACAATCGAGACTAGAATTATTACATAAAGGTCACAGTGCTTAGTGAAATAAAACATAAAAGAGAAGATTTCATCTAATGCAACAAACACAAGGCTCAGCTAAGAAATGTAATCCAAATCTGGATCCAAATAAATCTCTTTTCATAAACTTTACATCTAGTCCAATTACACAGTACAAACTTCTGTAGACTTACCATTCAACAGCAAATAGCTTCAAGTTAGGAACTTAGAATAAGACCACTTCATTTAAAAAAATAATTTAAAGTTGGAAATTCAGATTGTTTCAGGTAATATTCAATCTGTACTGTTTAAAAGAGATGTTTTCTAGAATAACATTACCAATGTTTTACATTCATTTTCCATCAAAAGAACAGTCAACTCTAAAACTGGGACATCCAAATAGAGAATTAATCAGGACAGCTCAGGACTTCAAAGGAATACCTTGACGCTGCCCACGCCTGCCTTGCGCTCACGAGCCCTGGCAAAGGAGGCGCAGCGTCGGGGGAGATGAGGACTTCCTACCCCTGAGCGCTGACTCCGGCCCTAGCAGGCCACGCTTGGGAGCTCTGCTGTTATCCAAGGTGAAGAGGGCGAAGAAGAAGCAAGGGTCTGCCAGCTCACAATTCCAACAGCCTTTATTGAGGGTTGGAGGGAGTGACGCAGACAGAGCACTCTTAACTGGGAACATGGTTTTATAAAGTGGCTGATCACAGTGGAGGGTTCAACATGTAAACCAATAGGGGTACAGCAGAGGTGGGGTTAAGGCGGGACAGGGGAAAACGGACAATGGGATAGAACCAATAGGGTTAACATGGGGCGGGATAACATCTCCATGAACCAATCAACCACTGAATAACAAAGAAGGTTCTAGAATACAGGGCAAGGGCTAGGAAGGACTGACATGTGAGCTTAGGGAGTGGTTTAAGGATTGACACCGTAGTGGAAAAAGGTGAACCCTGCCCATCAGGCAGGGTTAGGGGATTGGCAGGTGGGGAGAACCATAATATGAGGATGGGGGAAGCGTGGGAGAAACCATTATAACTGGAAACCGCACTGCCACAATACCTCAACAATAACTTAGATTTTTTTATATGTGCAAGCAGATGTATAACCTTCTTTATTCAAAATTATATTTATCTTCTGCAAGGTCTCCTTTAGGTCTACAGGACTTTTCATCTCTGTTTTTTCTATTTGTTAATACAACACTAGAAGAATCCCAAGAGATACTACATCTGAAGTCACAGCAGGTTTATTGTTTTAGTCACAATCTGCTGACAAAATTTGACTTAATACTAATTTGGTTGATTTAATACCAGTAATAGCCATATACAGAGCATAGTACATGCAGCAAGCCTCAGTGTCCTCCCTACTCCCTACCATAGCATCAGTGATGGCTCATTTTATGAAGATTACAGTGTAAATCTCTGGAAGTCATTTTTCAGGCCAATTATTTGACTGGTAAAATGGTATTTCTGAGTAGGACTGTTTGATGTATTCTGGCAGTGATGTCTTAGTTCATTTATTGTATAAAGGGTCTATCTAGAGGACATCAAGACAGCCCTGCCAAACAACTCCCACACACTACATCTTTCCTAGATTAAGATGACTAAAAGGCAGTATTTCCACAAACTAGTATTAGAAAGCACAGAGTGAAGGTGCTTTTACATGAGTACCACCTGTACAGTTGGTAAAGACCAGACATGAAAGGCTTGCTTTTGGGGTGAGAGGAGGAAACAAAATACAAGTATTGAAGTTTTTTTCCACAGGGCTTCGTAGTTTTGTTCCTTCTAATTTGGTTAACAGAAATGGACTTAAATGTAGCAGCCTTGTGGAGATACTTTATAGGGATAATTTCAATAGTGGCATTCAGCAGTGCATGATTGATTCCCAACAGTGACTCCAGCAATCAGATAACTTCAGAGAGACAAGAGTAAAATGAGAGGCTGTGTGACATGCACATTTCATTATCAGTGATAAAACATGAACTCTGACTCTTAACATCATGATTTTGTTATTATTGTACTTGCATCATTTTGTTTTCCTAAAGACCAGCATTTCAATCTATCAAAAATAATTTCATTTTTAGCTGAGTTGCCTCCAGTCAAACATTGTGAACTGGTCAGTTCGACTCCTGTGACACTTTCCTACAGCTTCAGTTATTGGTGCTATTTCTGCTGCTAGGGATTAGTTTGTGGCTTTATAAGTCATCCTATCCTCAGCAAATGAAACAGTCCTAATGTAAGGCTATATTTTTTTATCATTAAAAAAAGCATTAAGTGATACAGTAGCACAGAGACAACATCCTCTGCAGTTTAAACTCCTCTGAAATGAACAGCTCAATCTACACTGTTCACTATTCTGAGTGATGAGTGTACAGAGATTATTAGTGCATTACAAAAAATACATAAGCAAAGAGCGATGGCTCACAGATATGACAATGACACTAGTTACAATGACTACATGAGATAAACCGTATCAGGTCTCAGGGTCCTGTCACCTTAAGATAGATGCGGGATTTGTCATTAGAGAGGGGAAAAAGAAAAGTAGTCAGGTTTATATGATCAGCTAAAAAACCATCCAGTTTGGGTTTGCTTAAGATGTTTTCAAACCTGTAGCTCATTGAGACTGATAATTTAATTTTCCTTACCCTTTAAAGCATGTATATGAGATGGGGAGCATGTCTACCATTTTGAGCAGATGTGCCAGTGCTGCCATGATTTGATCAGAGGTTGGCTGACAAGGGAATATGATAGAAGAATATCAGATATGTCCTGATATAGGAAAACAGGCAGCTGCTACTCAAAAGTTCTGTGACTACATTAATGCAGAAGCTGAGCCAGATCTAACAGTGCCTAGTCACTATGGTCCAAGGGAATACTGGCTGTGATTGCTAGATGGAAACAAGGGGAAGGCAAAGGAAATAGAGTACAATGAAGAGTGAAAACAGGAGAGATTGACACAAAGAGCAGAGTGGGAAAAACAAATGGTGCTTCTTTGTTTCTCACTTCCACAAGAACTTATGTTTATAGCTAGGTGAAAAGGATGTGAAGATTGCCAGGTCATGCACTAAAAACTCCTGAAAGTTTACTCCCCTTGTAACTTATTTTCTACATTAGGCATTCCCGTATAACCTGTAGTGAGTACAACATTATTTTTTCCTGTGATACATTTGTTACACACTAGTCAGTTAATGGCTTCCTGAGCACTAACACCCAGACTAATTTCTTGATTAGGCCAAAAGATGCATAGTAAGCTATGCAAAAAAATTGCTGGTAGAAGGTAATGTCATGATTAGGGAAGATAAGTGCCACTCTAGAGACTATAAGTTGCTTCTACATGTAAAGCTGTTCCAGCATAAAGCTGAAGTTCATATTTGCATTCAAATATTCTTATCTGCATTTATCTCAAACTTCAGATCTCACAACTAAATTCTTACACAGCTTATCAAGAAATCCTAATATAAAGATTTCTTTTTTGATGAAAGACAAAAGTAAGCACCATTTCTTGCAAAAAACCCTTAAAAATATTACCTATAAAACTTAAAATATCGCCCACTGAATAACAAAGCTTTGCAGGATTGGTATAATGAATACGTGGGACATCCATCTTTACAAACACTGCATCAGAAAACTGTATCTTCTATAAATGTATTTCTAAAATCTTCTGTAATATTTATAATAGGATTTTTTTGCTTTCAACAATGAGCAGAGACAACACTAACTAGCAACGTAACACCAGGAAAACCTTTAGCACCAATAACATTATATACTATCTTCTAACATCAAGTATTTTAACATTGTTAGAACAACAGAAATCCCTATTACATCTCCTTGATCCTGTCACTAATCCTACAAGTCTTCCTCTTAAGATGGTTATGGATATTTACTTTTTCTGTCTCTCTGCCACACACTCAGGTTTTTTAAAATACCAAAATTTTTTCATGCTGAACCATGCTCCATATTGCACCTTGTTTAGCACAATAATGCTATTAACTGAAAAAAAATTGCAAGAAGGAGTGACCCTTTCAAGTATCACATTGAACCACTTATGTATTAATGTTTTCCTGCTTTAACCTTTAAATGCTTCTAGGTGTAAGGCTCATTCTGATTAGATACTGCATACCTTAGTTCCTACAATCACACTTTTGAGCAACTAAGAGCTGGTGATTTTATGAAGTATGAATATTCAGTAAATCTCCCCACAAAGAAAATTACAATTTTACTATTTGAAAGTATTTCATTACAGTTTAATGCTGGAAGACAGAAGGTAAGGAAAAAAAAAAAGTAGAAATTTTCCCTGGTATTCACGCCAGGAAAACTAAGACACTAGAAAAAATTGTTCACAATCCTTTTTTTGTGTGTTCATTTCCCTGTGAAAAAAGGTGTGTTTAAAAACCTTCAAAGAGTCAAAAAGACCCCCAAAATAACTGAAAGCGCTTCTCATCTTCAGTGCAGACAGAATGCAGAAAAACTGAGAAAAGTCAGTGAAAATGACCACAAGAAAATAATGCTGGCCCCAAGCTGAATCCATTGCATTGTACTCAGGCATATTGCACCCAATATAATTTGTTTTGACAACAGGAAAGTGGGATCAAACTAGGGGAAAGATCAAGGGCAGATTTTGTTGACAGAAGACTGTGGCTCTAGTGCGTGTAAGAACATCCCTGAAGAAAACAAAGCAAAGCAAAAAGTCAAACCAAACCAAACAAACTAGACGTTAAGTATAGCCAGATAAAGAAATGGTGTCATTATACAGATGCCTTGATCAGGAAGAAGCCATGAACATTGTTGACCTTTGACAGTTTTACCTTCCCTTGGTAAGTCAGGCATAGAGTTAAATGTTATTCAGAAGAGGAAATCATTAAATCCTCTTAAGCATTTCTTCAGAGAGCAAACTACCCACTTATTCTCTGCTGCTTCCAGGGAGTGGGCCCATGCTGACACACACAAAGTTCCTATAGTGTACTTTAAAGCAGAAGTACCTCAGGGTTTTTTTTGTTTGGTTGTTTTGGGTTTGTTTTTTTTTTTTTTTTTTTTGCCTTTATCTGTAGTCTGATTTGCTTTAACCAGTTGTTTTGAATGACACGGCACATTTTCATGAGTTATTAATGGAATAGAAATTTGATGTTCCTTTAGCTAATGTACATCTTCAGCTTTTTACATTCACGGTACTTGTATGTTCATGTATGATAAGTATGATAAGTCATTGTATAGAAATTGCAGTCTTTAGGTAACTAGAAATTGTATGCTTTAGCTATAACAATAATCCTTATATCCTTTATTCAGAAATTAATTAGTCTTTAAACCTGATTTCAAAGACTAACTTTTACTTTTACTAACTTTTCAAACTGTGACAACAGTACATACTTAAATACTTCTAAATCACAATAATTTTGGATTTTACTGCTTTTACAGCTATAGTTGAAGTGGGGGGAAGGGGGGTTGCACCATAATATAAAAAAACCCATCCTCCAATACATAGTATGTACATATGATATATTATTTCACCAGTTCTAATAAAAGAGCCAGAGATGCTAAGAATAAGCAGGTTATGTATTCATCTCCCCTTTCAGATCCAGGATATTCCTTACACACATTATGCAGTCTAAAAATAGGGAAAATGTATATGTGAGAGCTAGGAAGCCATGAATCAGTTTTTCATGTCCTAAAACAAAAAATAAGTCGCATTTATCATGAAAACCTAGCTATAATATGAACAGGATTCTAGCACCTTAGTGGCACTTATATCAGGATAAATCGTGATATAGAAGTCCAGAAAAGGACAGAGACTTTGTTTCATCAGTATGTCATTTCTGGGCAGAAACTTTTTTTGTAGAGCTCTTGGTGTGCTTGGTGCTCAAAGGAATTCTATTCTGAAGTGACACAATATCTCTAGACTGGACCTACCTCCTTTTGGTCTTCATAAGTGAAGGGAGCAGTATTTAATTGTTTTCTATCAGCCAAACCTTGAAAATAATGATAGAATAATAAATCTGAAAGCCATTCAAACATACCTGTCAGTAACTTCATGCTAAACAATAAAAGCAATAATAAAAGCACTCCACTAGGCACACTCTTGAATGCAATATGGGGAAAAGATCTAATCAATAGGTTGTCTAGTAAGATGGTCAAAACCAAACCCTTGTTATTGATCTATTTTACTCTCAGGTTATTTTGGTGGGTTTTGTTTGTTTGTTTTGGTTGGTTGGGTCTTTTTAACCTCACAGAGACAGCATGGACATGTCAGAAAGCTCTTATATAGTTCAGCTTGAGCCCTGTCATTAATATCTGCTTTCACGCACAAGGAATTCTTTCTTTCCTGGCTTGTTTCTACTGATTAAACACTCAAGGCTGACAGGGTTGCCTCTCTCTTCTCTCTCCTTAAAGTAAGAAATGTATTTCACTTTTTTTTCAAAACTGCACATCGTAAAGATTTAGCTGTGTAGCATCTGCAGAATTCTCATGGTCTTACTGCCTAATATGGTACAATGTTGATATGCTTCCTTTTTTCCCCAGTACACTGAGAGAATTTGACCTCTACCTTTACAACTTCAGTGTTTAACTAAATATTAACCTAGTTCCCTAACTCCACTGAAGATCTTCTGACCCATCTTTTTTTAATATCTAAACAAAAAAAAGTCCAAGTGCAGTTATTGTAATCGCTAAAGCCTTAAGTCTGTGTTACAGTTGATCCCAACCAGAACTCATTTTCTCTAAGGAAATTTAACAATAGTGCCATGTCACCATCTTTGCCTTATTTTTTTAAGCACTGGAACTTACTCGATTTATGAATATGAACACTTTATTGCTTTGAAAATGCTGCTTTAGAGAGGCACATCGTGATTATATTTGTCCAATGATGCTCTTCCTCCTGTCCACCTTTTTTTTTCTGTCTCTCTGGCACTTCTGTAAAATTTGTCATGAATTAAAGAGGCTGGCTTGATGGGAATAGGAAAAGTGTGTCTACAAAACTGTGCTTGGTTTCCTGTAAATCTATTATATTGATAATAAAGTTCAAAAGTTTTTTTTTGTTAAAAAAGACTGAATCTATTCTCAGCTAGCACAAACCAGCCTATTCTGCCAAACACAAATATTTACAGGGCATATTACAGAGAAAAATAAAATGCTGTCCATGACCATCTCTTAGGATAAGGATTTAGTATTTGCAGTGCATAGTTGTGTCAGCCTAAGAGTTCTTCTGATAAGAGTACCTTTCAGTTCAATTAATTCATTAATAATTCATTTTAAAGGAAATTAATTAATTATGGAAGAACGAAAAGCCTTTTTAAAATTCATCAAATGAACACCAGACTGAAGCACCACAGCTTTGTGCACAGTTTCATTTTTGCCAGGGCCAAGCAAAGAAAACCTGAGAACATTTCCTGTTTTATAGCTGCCTAACCTTTAACAAAGGTTTTTATTATCTGTCATATGGCACTGAACAAAGGATTTCAGTAAGGCCATTGCTCCCTTTTTTGTAAATATTATACCAACACACTTGGATATACTCTCTGACCATGTAAACTCAATTTTAAACACTTAGTTTTATTACTTTAATTTCAATATGTGAAGTTAGGCACAGGAGTATTTAATGGATCAGAACTTAAATCACTTTTCATATGCACTATTAAAAGGAAAATGTAGTTTATTGGTGCTACCTTGAATTTAGAACTAATATCTGAAATTTCCTAATGTTTAGGGATTTCCTATGATGCATCTCACCACCAAAACTGAAGCCAGCTGTAAATTAAATGATAAATAAAAGCCATATGCATCAAACACAGAATATATTAGAGTTGATTTGCCTCTTCATTTCAACAATTAGCCGTTTGAGCATATCTCAGACACTATCCAGAATCAAAAAGCTATAAGGAACTTCTGCATCTCTTTTGCTTCAGGTCCCTCAAAACCTTTGAGCAACTTGTACTTGAGTTTCATGGGGAAAAAGCTAGGAAGAAACTAAGGAAGTTCTCGACAGATCAGATTTTTGACAGCTATGTATAGAAGTGTATTCATAGAATCATAAAATGATTTGGGTGAGAAGGGACCTTAAATATCATCTAGCTCCAACTCCCCTTCTGTGAACCTTACACTAGACCAGGTTGCTCAGAGTTCCATCCAACCTGGCCTTAAGCAGGTCCAGGGATGGGGCATTCATGTCTTCTCTAGGCAACCTGTTCATGTACCTCACCACCCTCACAGTAAAGAATTATTTTCCTAGTATCTGATCTAAACCTACTCTCTTTCCATTTAAGGCCATTCCCTCTTCTTCTGTCATTACATGCTCTTGTAAAAGGTCTCTTTCCATCTTTCTCATAGGCTCCCTTCAGGTATTGAAAGGCTGCAATTAGGTCACCCTGAAAGTTTTCCTTTTCCAGACTGAACAAACCCAAATATTTTAGCCTTTCCTAAAAAAATATATGCTCCATCCCCTTAACCATCTTGGTGACCTCCTCTAGACTCACTCCAACAGCTCCATGTCCCTCCTGTGCTGGAGACCCCAGAACTGGATGCAGCACTGCCCCTCCCTATCCCTGCTGGCCACTCTGCTTTGGATGCAGCCCAGGACACATTTGGCTCTCTAGGCTGGGAGTGCTCATTGCTGGGTCATGTCCAGTCTCTCATCCACCAGCACCCCCTAGTCTTTCTCAGCAAGGCTGCTCTCCATCTGTTCATCCCCCAGACTGTGTTAATAGCAGGGGTTGCCCCAACCCAGGTGTAGCACCCTGCACTTGTTCTTGTATCATCTATGGCAAATACATTGCAGAAGTATTTTAATATAATAAAATAAAATGACTAAGTAAAAAGCCAGACTCATGCTTTGCAAGTCTACATTTTCTAATTTAACTTAAGGCAAATCAAATATATTTATCATGACTTGTTTGGAGGCTTTTTACATTTGTGGAGATCACTGGAATGCCTATTTCTAGCTATACTTTTATCAAATGAGACATTAGACACACTACCCTAGTTAAACTTTTTATACAATATATGATATAAAATTAAAAATCAGTATCTATCAAGAATAAAAGTGCCTTAAAGCAGAATTTTGTTCATATGCTGCCCTTCTTCTATATTAAGAATCTCATAAATTCTTTGATATATTTATACACTGTAGCCAGACAAAAAGGCTGACAAGCCACAAGGAAATCACTAGAATCCATTTTACTTGGCCACATTCAGTAGACTTAATCTAGCATTCAAAAGTGTTTCTAGAAAGAACCTGTAAAAATGTATCATCTTGGAAAATTTGCCTCTGCTTCTATCATCTAAGCATGTGTTCAGGCTTCCCGGACAGGATTAAGGGTGACCTAGATAACTATGCCAGGAGTTTTAAGAGACTATTGATACACTCAACAAAGATATGTTAGCCTAGATGGGATGTCACACAACCATGACTATGACTATTGTCATAGGTGAGCTGATTAAGTACACCATGTAGTCTTTTGGGCTGGCTTAGGGACCTGTGCATTGTATTCTTTGTGGGATGATGACGCTCTAAGGTATTTGAAAACCAAGCCATCTGAGAGCTAAAAAATGGATTTAGGTGCCTTCCTTTAGATATCTGTGTTTAAAATTGTATGGTTTAACATAAAAAGACAAGCAGTCCTCAGGCTAAAAACAATAGATTAGAAAATAATCCTTTAGAATGGAAATGTTCTAGCAGACTACATTGCATACCTCTAATATGTTATCCCATTTTTTTTAATGGCCTGTACAGAATGAAGGGAGGGCTGGGATGCTCTCTGCCACCACATCAGGAGGAATTTTGTCTTCTCTCTACCTGGCATACTCTGTGATAAAAATAATTCTTGTGCCTCTGGAGATAGCCTAACACAAGTATAGAATCTCAGTAACAGGAGTAGCACCTTCGACTGAAATTAAAAATACCTTTCCATCTGATCAAATCAATTTCCAAATGCCAGCTTATTTTCCATTTAAAGATGTTATTTAAAGTTATAAGCAAACTCAAAACCCCATGTTTCTGCTAAAAATAATATAAAAGTCTTTTCTGCCTGAAAAAAATATGTGATTTCAAAGATTCTAAGCAAAAATACGTTTAGAAGGTCTTATAGTCAGCATATAACTTCATATGTAAAATACATTATTAGAGACACATAAATATTTAAATTTTTTTGTTTGGTTGTGGGGGTTATTTTTGTTCTTGTTTTTTTGGTTGGTTTTTTGTGTGTGTGTGGGGGGGGGAGTTTGTTTGGTTTCGCTTTGTTTTGGGTTTTTTTCCAGAGAAGTCAGTAATTTAAAGTAGGATTACTGTTTAGCCCATCTTGGTGTTAATCTTAGTATTCCAACATTTAAAAGGCTATCAGATTTTCTGACATTTTAATAAAAATACAGTCTGTGGCTGTGAAAGTATTTGGCATAGATATATTTTGCCATGATATTTCAGATAACCCCAAGTATGTTTCTCCAAATGCATTAAAAAATCTTCACAGTTTCTTTTAACAGATTCCACATGGAGAAGAGTAGATTAGGAAACAGGCTTCATCAGGATAGCACTGATGCTTATCTGTAACTTGCTTTTCTTCAGGGTTTTTAAAAATTCTTTTTCAGCAACTGCCTGAATTTCTAAAGGTGTCCTATCAAAACTTTATTACATTTATTTGACATAATAAAGTGGAGAGTATTACAATAGATCTATAAGAGAGTTTAGGTTCACTACAGCAAAAGAAATATTTTGCTGTACCCATACCCTTTCAGTCTGAGGCCCTCTGTGTATAGGTCAGCAATGTCCACTAAGCGCTGAGACAAAGTGAATTGGGTGGGAGTTAGAGAACTCTTTGTTCTCTCAATACACCCAAAAAGGTGCTATTGGCTGTTGCAAGTGAATGCAGCAATCTTTATCTTATAAAGTTATGGGAGACAGGGACTCAGATTTAGCATTATCCAGGCAGGGTAAGGCATGATGAAATTAACAAAAGTCATAAAGAAAATTCCAGGAGAAAACCAAAAATTTTCCCCCTTGCTACCCTCACCATGAAAGGAAAGTTAAAAAATACCCAAACAACAACAACAACAAAACCCCAACCAACCAACCAACCAACAACAACAAAACCCCAACCAACTAACCAACCAACAAACAACAACAAAACACTTCCCCCCCCAAAAAAAACCACCAACAACAACAACAAAAAAAACCCCAAACAAACAAACAAAAAAAACCCAAAAAACACAAAAACACCCCCAAAACCAACAAAAAACAAACAAACAAAAAACCCACAAAAAAANAAAAAACACACAAAAAAACCCAACAACAACAAACACACCACACCCCAAAAACAAAAACAAAAAACCCCACAGAATTAAAAGCCAGTGCCAGTGAATATGACACTGGTAACCTTGAGACATTGCTAAGGAGACAGCAAGATACCAGACAAAATCCTTCCAGACAGGATAAGTCAGGGAGTAATTAGATAGAAGACAACATTCCCAAAAGACTTATAAACACTACCCGAAACTTCAGCACTGATTAATATATCAAACCACTTTGTCATGTTTAAATAGGTCTGCACAGTATCTGATATTCACCCAACAACAAATAATGGCAGGTCACAGACCATTCTAATCACATTTTGTATTTTCTAAATATTCCCATAACTATAAAAAAGTATAATGTCATGTAAACTAAATTGGTTTAATAAAATAATGTCATTCAATAGAAGTACTTAAAAAAAAGAAAAAAAGACAAAGTATCCAGGCCTGTAAGCCCATTTACCTAGCAAATCTTTTTATGATATAAATTGCCAGTTAAGATCTTATGAAGTAAACACAAAAAAAGGAAAACAGCATTAAATATGAAACTCAAGAACTGTTTTATATCATCCTTCATTACTATTCAGTTTAGGGTCACGGAAGTAAGTTGCTTTTCCGGAAAAAGCAGAGACAGGCTTAGCAAAGCAAATAATTCTCACATGTCCTAGCAGAGTGGGTGTATGCTAGAATTTATTCTTCTTTAGTTGTAGTTGCTATACACAAATCATTGTACTCTAAGACATATGCACTAAGTCCTTGGTTAGCTGAAAATGTTGCTCTGTAGAGCAGGTGGAAGGAACTTGGGAATGTGGTAAGGCTTGCAACAGTTTCTTGGAATAATGTCACTAGAAAATGCATGTCAGGATGAACAGAAACTCTGAGCAGATGGCTGCCACATAATTTCAGCTACGTAGAGCTGCATATGATATCCTTATATCTATCTAGCCATTAAATGTTACTTTAGGCCTGTCTGATGGTTGGTATTTACAAAGGCACCAAAGAGTATCAAACATCTGAAGTCTCGCACAGCTTGAAAAAGTTAATTATCTAACTCACTTGAGCTTCTTTCACAATGACTTTTGGCTCAATTTTATAGCAAAATATTCTGAAATGCGTGAAGTTTGTTCTCCTGTGAAAGCTAAATCCATTGTGCTGTAGCAACTTCTTTCAGTACCAAGGGGAACCATGTAAATTCTCTTCATGTAAATGAAGAGATTATATTGCTTGAACAGTCATTTATTCCTCAGTTCCCAGAGAAATGCAAGTTAATTTTGCAGTTAACTCAGTGGATTTCTATTCCTGCCTATTCCACCTAAAACAGGAAGAGAATCAGAAGTATTAAAATTAAAAATAAAAGGGTTTAAAACTGGTAGGTAAGTAGATAAATTAAATTCCTTTTGAAAAATCATTATTCATAGTGAAAACTATGTACTCATTTGATATCTTTCCAGTAATAAAAATAATACCAAAGCAGATGTTATGCATAATATACTCTAAATAAAAATGAAAGAAAAACAACAATAATATCAGAAATACATAATTGCTTTCAATTGTAGCAGTAGCTTTCAATTGTAGACCACTTTATCGAGGTCTAAATTTTCTGTAATAAAGCAAAATCTGCTTTCATTTACATTTTTGCAGCTCCACTGATGTTCACTGAGGCTGAAGATAAGAGTCTGGTACGGAATATTATTTGGAGGTCATGTGCAGAAAGTCTAAGCTCCACCATTCTCACATTATTTTTTTTATTTTGGATTCATAATTATCATCATATTTTTTGATTTTTTTTTTTAAGCTTTTAATACTCTCTGATATCCTTCTGGACAAAATGTGCAATCCACAGCTGCACAAGCAAATTATGTGACAGGTGAGCCACTGGCTCACAGGTCAGGCACAAAGGGTTACAGTGAATGGGGTGACATCAGACTGGTGACCTGTCATTAGTGGGGTTCTGCAGGGCTCTGTTATAGGCCCTGGGTTTTATCAACATCTTCATAAATTACTTGGACACAGGACTGGAAGGGACACTAAACAAGTTCACAGATGATACAAAACTGAGAGGAGCTGTTGACAACCTCGAAGGCAGAGAGGCCCTGCTGAGAGACTTGGACAAATTTGAGGGATAGGAAATCATCAGCCATATGAAGTTTATCAGAGGGAAGTGGCAGATTCTGTACATGGGATGCAACAACCTTGGATGTATGGACAGACTGGGCAATGCAATGCTGGACAGCAGTACTGCAGAAAGGGACCTGGGGATCCTGGTCAATGGAAAGTTGAATGTGTGCCCTGGCAGCCAGGAGGTCCAGGAGTGTCCTGCAGGGCATCAGGCAAAGCATACCAGCCAGGCAAAGGGAGGGGATTTTCCCACTCTGCTCTGCTCTGGTGTGGCCCCACCTCAAGTTCTTAGGCAGTTTTGGGTGCTACAATACAATACAAGAAAGGTATGAAGGTATTAGAAAGTGTCCAAAGGAGGGCAACCAAGATGGTGAAGGGCCTTGAGGGGGAAGATGCGTGAGGGGCAGCTGAGGTCACTTGTCTTGTTCAGCCTGAAGAAGACTGAGGGGAGACCTCATTGCAGTCTACAACTTCCTTGTGAGGGGAAGAGGGGGGCAGATGCTAATCTCTGCTCTGTGGTGACCACTGACAGGACCCCAGGGAACAGACTGAAGTTGTGTCAGAGTAGGTTTAGGTTGCATAGTAGAAAAACATGGTCAGACACTGGAAGTCTCCCCAGGGGAGTAGTCACAGCACCAAGCCTGACAGAGTTCAGGAAGTTTTGGACAATGCTCTGGGGCACATGGTGTGACTCTTGGCAATGATGCTGTGCAGGGCAAGGAGTTGGACTAGACGTGGGTCCCTTCCAATGCAGCTTATTCTGTGATTCTGTGACATTAATATTCCCAAGAATAAAATGATGAGATGTATCAGAGCCGATATAAAGTTTTACTAGAGTAATCAATTTTTAGAAGACAATACTTCATAAGATCTCTTCAGTTCTAGCAAGGATCTTCCAATTTTCCTTAGGAAAGATTTCGGTGTTGGACATGCTGAGCTTCTGTCACTGATGCATAAAATCTGAGTCTCAGTGTTTCAGAAGATGTCAGCATTTTCTCATCCCTATAGAGAATATTTGCATTATGTTTAACGTGAGGTATTTATATCATCTATATCTGAGTTAGGAAATAGAAACAGTATTATATATAGAATCATGTTTGGTATGTATTCATTAGGCAAATAGATAGCATTGATACAGAAACCAAAATGAACATCTATACCAAAATAAAGATTTTCTTGTGTACGTGAAACACCCCAGTGGATTGACATATAAAAGGAAACACCATGACCTATCAAAATTAGGTCTCACACTACAAGAGTGAAGGTAGGAGAGGTGATCAAAATTCTCTAGTTGCTAGGCATTTTATGGAAAGAGGCCACATTCACTCATCTTATTAAAATTCATGAAAATTGAAAATATCCAAAAGCCCAGGAGGGGTGGGGTCACAAAATCTATTTCACAGAACTGAAATAGATTTACTCTTAATTCACTTTGCTTACTCTAAATTCACCTTGAAAGCACTTTCCCCATCACAGGCTTCCAGAGAGCCTTTTGATTTCTCTCCTACTTAGGAGGTAATTATAGAATCTCTTTTCCTCCCTAACACATACAGAAATAGTTCACTTCAGCTTTTTATGCAGATTATAATGATTTGTTCTTGACTAGATCTGTATTGCAAACTATTTCTCCTTTGCTCTCTCTCCAGTTCATCTATTTACCTTTATTTTTATTTCCCTCCGTTTCTCACATCTCGTCCTCTGTGTCAATTGATATCATAACTACTTTAGTATTAAATATTTTTGAACTTTGCACTTCTCTTTTCCTCTTTTAATTCATTTTTTCCTCCAATTTTAAATTTACTTGTCATTGTCAGAAAACAATGACATTCAGGCATACAGATGATGGAAGAAAGATTTTAAAGGCTGCATAGTGTATTTCTCTTGTGGATAAATCTCTTAAAAGGTACAAATCCAAAGGTAAAGAATAAATTCTTTCTAAAAAGATTTCTAAGGGCACCAGATTTTTAAGATCACCACAGTCATTTCAGTCAGGAAGGATCTGATTTTATGAGTTTAAAGTGCCTATGACAGATACTTGGCTTATGTGGTCTAGTCTGGTCCTAACAGCTACCACAGCTTTTAATTTCTTGTACAACTTGACACTAGGCAGAAGATTTTATGGGAAATATACAGCATCCTGTTTCACATTGGGGAAGTCTGTTTCCTTGTAACACTATTACAACAATAGGACCACGGAATTTCTCCATGCTCTGGCACCTTCCCTATTTTGGGAACATATTAAGATGAATACCTATTAATAATTAATAAACAGTGTTTCCAAGATAAAATGAAACTTTAGGCATCATTTAACCACCTAAGCAATACTATTTTAGGCAAGCTAGAATCAGAGTAAAAAACCATGGCCTTTTTATTTTTTTGGTAACAGCCCACTTTTACTCATAAAAGAAAGCAGGGGTAAGGTAGTGTTTATTTTTTAAACTGCTTTTCTAATATTGGGTACAAACTGTAGGTCATGAACAATAGCAGTATTGCAGCAACCAGCTTGCTAGAATATACCCCAAACATTTAGTATTCCAAATAAAAGCAGCAGAACTGCATGGCTCATCACACTCTTTTGCAAGTGATGTAAACGCTCAATAACAAACCAATAGTATTCCCCTGAATCCATCAAGCATACCTAACTGTGAGTAAAGAGAAAAAAGTCCTTTCACTGAGAAGCTACCAATATTTTTGTATAAAGTAATGGTATAAGAATAAAGCCTTGCTACAAAGCCCTCACTGGTCTGCTTTGGAAACAAGAAATCACAGCTGTGACTAAATCAACCAAACTAGGCATCACCAAAAATTATTAAGAACATCTTTTTCCTCACCCTAACTATTCTGCTTTATATATTATTCACTCATCCAGCTGCAAAACTCTCTCCCATTCTTGGTAATTTCAACAGTAGTTGTTGTAGAAGCTTTTATACATTTAGAGTAGGCATATAAAACATTTATAGCATTTCGCGTTTACAGTAACTGGCCTTAAAAGACAAATTTTTATATTTATCAAACTTAAGCATATGTTGTTCCCTATCCTGATGAAGAAAATTCATATCCAAGTTCTGAGGAATCCAAGCCAAAATCCAATATTTTTTCTCTTCAAAGTTGTCTGTCTCCCCAGCTTTAAATTCTTCCTCTTTCAGAATCCTATCTGGCATATGGAGGAGATTTTTTCAATAAATCAATACTGTAATAAAAAATGACTGTTTCTATGCACTCCACATATTAACTGAGTTTCTGTTATACAGATAGTATCTTTCACCTTATGCTCTATATTTGACATTCATTTTTAATAACAGACCTTAATAAAAGAAGCACGTGGCAAAAATATCAATCTAAAATTTCACTACATTAAATCTTGTCTGTTTTGACATAATAGCTAATAACTTAATTTGGTTTCAGAAAGAATAATAACATTTAGCTGTTTTCAAAGTATACTTTTGAAAAAGAATACCCTCTGGAAGAAATGCTAGGAGTATAGGCATGTTAAGTAATAACTATCATTTTTTTGTCAGCAAAATGGAAGGCTAGTTTTTTCAGCAAGAATAAAATTAGCAGTTTATCCATTTAAAAAGGTAAAAATTAAAGCCAAATTGTATGCTTTTTTCCTAAAATTATTATAGCATAAATATCTCTCATCATGCTTTAACCCCAGCCAGCAGCTAAGCACCGCACAGCTGTTCACTCACACCCCCACAGTGGGATGAGGGAGAGAACAAGAAAAGTGAGAAAACTCATGGGTTGTGATACAGCCATTTTCATAGGTAAAGCGAAAGCCACACCCAAGGAAAGCCATAAAGGAATTAATTCACCACTTCCCAAGGGCAGGCAGCTGTCTGGCCATCCCAAGGAAAACAGGACTTCATCACATGTAACGGTGACTTGGGACAACAAACGTCATCACTCTGAACATGCCCTCTGCCTCCTTCCCCCAGTATTACATGCGGAGCACAACTCCATACGGTGTGGGATATCCCAGTGGTCAGTTGGAGTCAGCTGTCCTGGCTGTGCCCCCTGACAGTTTCTTGCCTACTTGCTGGAGAAGGGTGAGAAGTAGAAAAGGCCTTCCAGCTGTGAAGGCACTGCTCAGCAGTAAGGAAAACATCNTACAGCCATTTTCATAGGTAAAGCGAAAGCCACACCCAAGGAAAGCCATAAAGGAATTAATTCACCACTTCCCAAGGGCAGGCAGCTGTCTGGCCATCCCAAGGAAAACAGGACTTCATCACATGTAACGGTGACTTGGGACAACAAACGTCATCACTCTGAACATGCCCTCTGCCTCCTTCCCCCAGTATTACATGCGGAGCACAACTCCATACGGTGTGGGATATCCCAGTGGTCAGTTGGAGTCAGCTGTCCTGGCTGTGCCCCCTGACAGTTTCTTGCCTACTTGCTGGAGAAGGGTGAGAAGTAGAAAAGGCCTTCCAGCTGTGAAGGCACTGCTCAGCAGTAAGGAAAACATCCCTGAATTAGCAACACTCTTCCCAGCACAAATCCAAAACACATCCCCATATTGGCCCCTGTGAAGAAAATTCTCTCCATCCCAGCTAAAACAAACAGAGCCCTGTAGCATCCCCATATGGAAAACAATACATACATTATAAAACTGCTCTCCAGCACATGTAAACACATGAAAAAAAATTACCATCCAAAATTTTAACAAAAGAATTTTCAAAACCACTATTTTGTCTCACCCCACAAAATTAGTTAAAAGGAAAGAGGAAGCAAAGCATAAGAGGCTCACTGAGAAATACTCACAGCCGAAAAAATATCTCCATATTCTGCTAAATACCATCATCCCAAAATGGGCTTTACTAATCTAGGGGTAGCCCTCCGGACGGCAACTGCAACTTGAATCACTGTATTTTGAGCAAAGCTCTGTTCTCTCCTGATAAAAACACTGAAGAGTTGTACAAGTTGTAGAGTTCCAAAAAACACAAACAATCAACATCATTACAGCACACGCCTCTATTTCACAGCAGTTACTTACCCAGATGTTTCCATCTTGGTGATATGGTTTCCAGTTTCTCCCTGTATCACTGTAGAGCATCCGATATTGAGTGACCCAGTCAGAGCTGCTGTACCTGCCTTGAGTTGCAACAGCACTAATCTGCTTCCTGTTCCCAAAATCCACTTGCAGCCATTGGTAATGATCACTGTCTGATGGAGACCAGCCCCCTGCACCTGTTGTATTAAAGCAGAAGGGAGATTTAGATATCAGGCAGTTGCTTTGGTGTGAACTCATTGTGAAGATGCTGATTGCTGGAAGTCAGCCCAGCTGAGAAGAATCGAATACCAAAAGAATTTGAACACATAAAAAAGAAATATGAGTTCCCATAAAAAAAATGCAAAACAAACTTTAGCACAGGCTTTAAGTACATTAAATCTGTTGTCCTAATCATATTTTTATATAATTATAATTATTCAATGGGATGCCACTAACCAATCAATGCCTTTATAGTGCCTTAATTACAGTTTAATCCTTTTTGCCAAATTATAATTGTTCAAGGGTTGACCAATTTTCCATGAAGTCCTTTGTTAGAGTAAGGTAAAAATCAATAAAATTTTTTGAATTTTCTATGCCTTTTCAATAACATTTCAAGTTGAAGAGATAATATAGATAAAAAGCAAGGAAATAAGAGAAAGTTCTCTGCTGTTTATTTTTCACTACAGAGCACAAATAGAAAGATCTACCAGAAGAATTGAGAGAGGAGCAGGTACTGTGGGGCTAGATCCAGTTTTGATCTGCTGGTTTTACAAGTTGTCACAGATTGCATTGGCAGATGTTTCACACAAGTGTTATTGCTCGTTATGGGTCTATGAATTAACTTGACAGAAATATTATTGATATTCTTCTCAGGCATTAGACTACATTAAACTGTTCCAAATAAAGAAAGCCAGTGATGCATAGATAAATGGAGTATTGAGACAATGCAATTTCTTATTCTGAAATAAAAATATTAAGGGAAAAACTGTATTAGGATTCTTCAGAGAATAATAAATTTTTTCAGATAGCTTTTATGATATATCTATTATAATGGCAAGCATTAGGAAATATATGAAATTAAAAAACTCATCTATCAAAACAAAGAAAATGTGGAGTATCATTCTCTTTATAATAAGGACAGACATTTATACGCAGAAAACAAAATGTCTACAGACTTGGTGTGATTTACAGGGATTTTATTTTGATCTAGCTTTGAACCAAATAAATGTCTTGGCACACCATCAAATCATGTAGTCTAGTCCATGGGCAAATTTTCCTTGCATTTAATTTCACTTATAGTCCTCAATTGACGTCACAAGCATCGCCTGCTTGCCAAACAAGCAACTTTGCTATACTGTATCATATACTCCCATCATTAGGCGGCAGCATTGCCTCAGTCTTAGACAACCCTAAAACATTCAGCTGCTAGAGGTGATAGTTTGCAGGTCATTGGACATTTTAATGTTGTCATATCAACAGGATGATCTGATGCCTTATGTAGGTTATTTTCATTGTAATTAAAAGTGTAGCACTACACCAACTAATCTGTTAAAATTTTCAAGATTTACAATAGATGCTTTTTCCCTGCTCTACCCAGCGAAGTAAACAAGACTTTAGCTACGGGGGATAGTTAAATTATATTTAAACCAAAGAAACCCAAAAAATCCACCCTTATTATGAAGCACTTGCAGCAAAAAAATACTCCCACACATTCCCTAATACAAACTAGATCTAATTTTGCAGAGAATGGTACCTGGTTTCTTCATAACTACTGTGCATGGAGATTGGAAGAGTTAGCTCTACATACTTGTTGTAATAGCAGAAATGATGTTTTCTCTCCCTATTCTAATATCCTCAC
This sequence comes from Chaetops frenatus, assembly GCA_013400775.1. NCBI lineage: Eukaryota > Metazoa > Chordata > Aves > Passeriformes > Picathartidae > Chaetops > Chaetops frenatus. The sequence continues at coordinate 52,309 of VZTR01003101.1, forward strand.
CAAATTGATGTATCTGAGGCTGATGGCACACAAAAGATAAGAGGTTGTCATTCTACAAAAGCCATCTTTGTAAACAAATCCTTTGATGGCTACTGAAAAAAATAAGGGTCAAATGTGAGCATTTAAAAAAATTTTATGAAAGACAAAGTTTACCAGTCAATCAATAAAATTTTCTTCATCACTGCAAATGCTGAAAAAGTGTGACATACTACAATGCTATGAAGGTTAAAATAGATATGATTTTTAGACTTTTTACGTATGCAGGAGATTTACATTAAACCAGGAGATTTTGTTAATCACATTTAAAGGAAAATACTTTGAAGCATAACAAGATATAATTTCTTTATTTAGTACATTCATATGACTGAGAAAAGACCCTGGCCTTCTGTAATTGATAAATATTCACTGTAAATTGCAACTAGGTTTCAAAGAGTCTTCACCAACAAATCTTTGGAAAGGTTTGTAAAAACTGAGTGCTAGCATTCCTTTTCTTGGTTGTTTAGTTTTGTGTAAGAAGAGGTGGAAAGCATTTTTCGCATCATGCTTAAGAAAAGTTAAAGAGATGTGACACAATAGTCACATCTAGGCCATGAGATGGAAGCACTACTTTTGCAAGACAGACTGCTCTATAACCATTTTTAACAAGTGAGAGACAAGATTTTTGCCAATGTTGCAAAGAGCAGCAAACAATATTATCCTATATCTCAGTTTCAGATTTACCTTCTGGCTTTTCCAAGCAAGTAAAAAAAATAAATAGTTGAAAGGATTAAGGAGAAACACGCTGAATGTGCTGCTGAGCAGACCAGCATGGTAAGGGGATGGTGATCAGTCTGAGCGGGCAGGGCCGTCCTCAGCCAGTCATCAGAAGCAGTCTGTGAGCATCAATTAAAATTGTCCTCTTCCACTTGGATTCACCAAGCTGTGTGATTTGGGCGAGACGACTACTTAGTTCATTTTGATGCTGATACATATAACCTTAGTGGTTCAAGGATCCTTTTTTTTTTTTTTTT
>VZTR01003101.1:73299-106385 GCA_013400775.1 Chaetops frenatus
CAGCCCATCAATCCAGCCTGTCCAGGTCCCTCTGCAGAGCTCCCCTACCCTCCAGCAAATTGACACTTGCACCCAATCTGGTGTCATCTGCAAATTTGCTAATGGTAGACTCAATCCCTCCATACAGATAATCAATAAAGATATTAAACAGGACTGGGCCCATACACAGATCCTTAGGGGACACCACTAGCCACCAACTGGATGCAGCACTATTTTCCACCACTCTCTGGGCCTAGCCATCCAGCCAGTTCTTAAACCAGTGAAGTGAGCACCTGTCCAAGCCATGGGCTGCCAGCTTTTCCAGGAGTGTGCTGTGGGAGATGGTGCCAAAGGCTTTGCTGAAGTCCAGGTAGACAACATTCACAGCCTTTCCCTCATGCACCAGGCAGGTCACCTGGTCATAAAATGAAATTAGGTTGGCCAGGCAGGACCTGCTGCACCTAAATCCATGCTGCCTGCATCAGGTGGTCCTGTAGGCCCGTGTGATTGCACTCAAGATGAACTGTTCCATAATATTGCTGGCCACTGAGGTCAGGTTGACAGGTCTGTAGTTTCCCAAATCCTCCTTTCTTATGGATGGGTATCACACTGGCCAGCTTCCAGTCATCTGAGACCTCCTCAGTGAGTTAGGACTGATGGTAAATGATGGAAAGTGGCTTAGTGAGCTCTTCTGTCAGCTCCCTCATCAGCCTAGGATGGACCCCATCTGGTCCCATTGACTTACAAGCATTTAAGTGGCTCAGCAGGTCACTAACTGCTTCCTCCTGGATTACAGAGGGCCTATTCTATTCCCTGTCTCCATTTACCAGCTCAGAAGGACAGTTGTTCTGACGACAACATCTCTTATTGTTGAAAACTGAGGCAAAGAAGATATTAAGTACCTCAGCCTTTTCTTCATCTCTGGTAAATATACTCCCGCTGCGTCCAATAAAGAATTGAGGTTTTTCTTGCCCCTCCTTTTACTATCAATGTATTTATAAAAACATTCTTTATTATCCTTTATAGAAGTGGCCAGGTTAAGTTCAAACTGAACTTTTGCCTCTCTAATTTTCTTTCTGCATGACTTAATGTCTTGGGTTGTAAAATATAACCCAAATGTGTATTCTATTTTCATCTGTTGAACCCAGCTAGGAGATACTGTTATTGTAACTCTAGTGGAGGAGAGTGCAGATGCCTTCTGTTAATGAGACAACTGATAACACCAGATAAGGCAGTGCCTCCCCAACTCTTCCAACACCCATCCCTCCTCCAAGGGACATCACCCGTGAATGGGCCATTTAAGGCCTCTCACATGACTGATAACACTGCATCAGTCTATTGTGAGAGGCTCCACCCCGTGGGAGGAGCCAAAGCCTTTCCACCAGATAAAGCAGACCGGACAGAGGCCATAGGCAGCCTGTTTTCTACGGGACCACCAGACTGGACCTTTTTGCTTCAGGAGCATCTCTACTCCAATGGAGCCACATCTGACACCCCAGGAGGACTTTTGGACTGCTCCCAACACCCTGACCAACAGGGTGTCAGGTTTGCGTTCTAACTCTGTCAGTGGTTCTTTGCACTACTGTATTTATTTTATTTTACTCTTGCTTATTGTTGTTGTTATTTGTTTCTCCTCTATTAAATTGTATTTCTGACTTGGAGCCTCACTGGTTTTGCTTTCAAACCAGCACACTTAACAACATCCTTAAACATTTCCTGAGGTGCCTGCCCCTTTTTCCAAAAGTGATACAGCCTCTTTTTTTCCTTAGTTTCTGCAGAAGCTCCCTGCCCATCTAGGCCAGTTGTCTTCCTGATTGGCTTGTGTTTCAGCACATGTGAACCACCTGCACTTTCAAGATTTCTTTCTTGAAGTATGTCCATCCTTCCTGGACCCCTTTCTTTTCAAGAGCTGTTTTGCAAGGTACTCTCCAAATCAATCTCCTGAATAAGCCAAAGTCTGCCCTTTGGAAGTCCAGTGTAGAAGTTTTGTTGATGGCCCTTCTTGTTTCATCAAATATTAAGAACTTTACGATTTCATGGTCACTGTACCCCAGAGAGCCTCTGACCACCACATCTCCCACCAGCTTTCTCTGTTTGTATACAGCAGGTCTAATGGAGCTGTCTCAAATTTCAGCTACAATGATAACTTAACAAAGAAAAAATATTCTCTCTCACTCAGAGCACATATTTTCTCTTGCTCAAAAAGCTCAGAGGGATATCTATACAGCACTCCTGAATGGTCAGTCATCCCTTTCCTTTCTGCCTTTTCACTGTACAAGGCCTGTGTAAAGCTGAAGCTTTCTAAAGAAAATAAACTTGCTCAGTAAAAGTTGGCATACTTCTTTTCTTCAAATGAGGGCCATTTTTATCAATGTTAAAGTGAGTCTTACACACAAAAAGAGTTAAAAATTAGTTTCATCTAAGTGAGAGAAAACAAAGAGAACCAACAGCACATCTGTGATATGACTGGATGCTAAGTCAAACTCTTCCAGATCCAGAGATATTTTTTGTGACTTATGTAGTAACTTATATACAAAAGAAAAACAAGTATTAATGTTCTGTCTCCTAGTGTGTAGCTCAGATTTTCTTGTGAATAATCTCATTGTGAAAGCTGAAACATGAATAATAGCTACACTCTCTCATCCTGTAACAAATGGCCTCATTTTACCACATTATTTTTTTATGCTCTTTCAGCATATAACTGTATTGGGAGGTTAAAATGGTAGCCAAATAGCTCCCATTTCTACCAGCATTTATGCTTGTTTATGACTTACTTGGGAAAGGCAATGCTCTGGCTCAAATGCTCAAAGCAGCAATCTATCAGTTGCATTACACCCAGCTGTGTAAGGAAAACCTGTGTTTTGTGTGTGGGAGAGGGTGAAACACTCATAACATCTGGCAGGAGGCACTGACCTTGGGAAAAGCTGACAGTGCAGCTTCTGTACACTCACTACACATCTTTGCCTTAATTCCAATGCTCTGTACTTACACGGTTCTGTATATAAGTCTGAAGTATCTGTAGATAAAACCAAGTCTAGGATATCTAAACTCTCAGTCTCTGCTGCTCCTAAGAATACCAGACCTGTCAAAAGAGATTGGCCAAGTTTTCCTATATTGAGTTTTTGGGTTTTTTTTAAATCCTGCATTTTCCCACTGCTCTGAGCAAACAAAGTAGCCCCAGTGTCTGAGGAACACAAAGTTTTCTAACTTGCTTGTTCAGTGTGCCAAGACTGGTATAAACAAGTTCCTTGTGAGGCATTGGTTTCAAGGGGCATCTAGCAGAACTCTAACATGTCATTTCCATGCATTTTTCAGACAAATGTCCATTTATATTAAGTCAACAATTTAATAGTTTGGGTTGGAAGGGACCTTAAAGATCATAAAGTTCCCAAGATTCCTGTCATGTGCAGGGACACCTTTCACTGCTCAGTGCTCCATCCAACCTGACTTTATGCACTTCCAGGGATGGGGCATTTGCAGCTTCTCTGGGCAAGCTGTTACAGCCCCTCACCACCTTCACAGTAAAGAATTTTTCCTTAATACGCAATATAAACACAGTTTCTTTCAGTTTAGAGACATTTCCCCTTTGTTCTGTCATTACATGCTCTTGTAAAAAGTCCCTCTCTGCCTTTCTTGTAGGCTCAGGTACTGGAAGTTTGCTATAACTTCCCAGTCTCCCCAGAACCTCTTTTCCAGGTTTAATTTCCAGCTCAGCTTAACCACAGCAGTATTCTGAGCAGAGCTGGACATCTAATCCGGTCTGCATTTTCAACATGAAGCCAGCAAGAACACCAAAAGAGATTTCTTAACTATTTACAAGTTCATGTCCCAACACTGTTTGAGAAACTGTGAAGTTAAACTCTCAAAGCAGTTGAAAGCGCAGAATATGTCTACTCTGGGGATAAACAGCCAGAGCTGCACTGGTACCCTAAGGATATGGGAAAAATATATCTGTGATATATGGATCCAGTCTGGCTGTCTGTGCAGCTGCCTCCTCTTTGCCACCAGTACAGCCTCCTTCCTGCCAAACCCAGCTGTCCATTAGCATCAGAAGCAATTAATGAAATAAGCTGAATTTTGTCTGGAAAAAGCTAGCTGCTCAGTAAAGCCAGGGTGATCTGCTGTCCCTATCCCTGTTGCCCAAGAAATCTGCCCATTTGCTTTATGTCTTTGGCTGGGCTTGGAACTGTTGCCTCTGCAAATGATTGCTGTAAGAAAAAATTGACAGAGTTGGAGAGAACATTATTATTTTTTTTCCTCCTCTCCATCTATACATGTATGAAATAAGCCAATTAGGTATTCTGAACACTTTAATTAATAAATTAGTTATGAACTGGAAAAAATGGTCATGCTTTCTGTATTCATCAGGCTATGGTAAAATAACATAAGCTAATGATGCCTTTTTTAATGCAATTACTTGAGCTTCACTCTCTACAGGCTTTGTTTCTTGGATTGTATTTGAATAAAAAGAGTGATGTCTTTCCTTTCTGAACTTATTTTTTCAATGCTTGATTCTGTCTTGGATATGCACTGGCACTTTTCTTTCCTCTTTGTGATGCTTCTTTTTACTGCACATTCACAAAATTCACTATCCTCTTGCAATGAATATTTGAATGTTTTTTCAGAGGAATGAGCCAGTGCAAACATTTTTATTTGTCTTTTTAAGAACTCCTTCTAAAACTAATTGATATTTATGAAAAATAGTTCATTAGGCCAGATCGTTAAAGCACTGAAAACAACTTCTGAGGTCAATGAAGTGGCAATCATAGTTCCCTTCTAAATGGGGACGCAAGTGTTTATGGAGCTGAGGTGGGTTGTAGGTTACACCACAAATTAAAGTGTGGGGTGTAACTATTTATTTTGAAGATGAAGAATAAACAAATCTGATTATATGGTAGGATGTGAGGCAGATAAAGACAGAGAAAATTTTACACCTTTTTTTGATGCAAACAATGAGCTGAACTCAAATTCTTTATGTATTTTAAAAGAAAAAACAAAAACCAAAACCAACCCAGCAACTGAAGTTAGCACTACACAAAAAAATTATTATGAGTAATACCAAAAGGACATGTTACTAATAAAATGAAAATGTTTTCATTTACTCTCACAGGTAAAGGAGCTCCTAAAGGAGCCATGTCTTGAAATGAATGAAAAAAATTAAAAACAAACAAAACCAAAAATCCCTCAAACAACACAGAAAACTCCCCCAAAACAAAACATCAGTTACTTGTACTCTCTCTAAAGCATTCCAGAAATACTGTTTATACTGTGTGCAAGGCAAATAATGCAATGTCACACACAAACACGTTTTTTGGTGTCTCTTAATAAAGTGAACCAATAGATGCTTGTCTTTGTCAACCATAACTATTTTTCCATATTTTTAAATGGATAAGTAATTATTTAATAAATAAGGGCTATCAATTTGCCCTGAATTCTGATAACCTAGCTTAATCTACACTGTTCATGAGATGTTTTTAGCAAACATACTCAAGTGCACTGTAAACCATGTGTTTATGTAAAGCATATGTTTACAGAAAGAGAACTGCTGCTTGTTTACTTTTTTAAAGGCAACTGTATTTGAGTGATTTAGATCAGCAGGAGCTCTCTTATAGACATGCAAAAGCCAAGTGGATGATAGCACTGTCTCATGATTTTAACTGTTCTCTTATGCTACTCTGTTCATTACTTTAAAGATCTTGTCTACTTACAAGAGACAATATATACTGCAACCTAGATAGTGAACTTCCAAACCACTGGCAACTTCATAGCTGTTTTCCTAAGAGGGTTTTAATCAATATATAATGAATTGTGTTTTTTACAGGTATTCTTAGTGAACTCAAAGGTGTCCTTGTCAATACAGAGATTGCAGTATTTAAGGTGATGATCTAAAGTGTACATGCTATGTCCATACTGTTCATTTGGGCAAATGTTAGCTCAGAGGGAGTACCTCCTTACTTTAAGAATCATATCCAAACAAAATTGCTAGCAAGTCCTGTGAAGATACAAGCCCAGACTGCTCACACAATCCAGGCTGATGCTAAGTCCCTCTCACATTCACTTTGCCAAAAAGAAAACTACATATAATCCTTCCCATATTCCATTATACAATAGTAATAGACAACTGGAGAAGTAGTGATATTCATTATAGTATTGGAGATTTTAAAAGTGAAGATGAAAAGAACCTAGGCTAGGTGTCCCTAGAATTCTTAAAAGGCAAGGATCTAACAAGAATTTATATATATATTTTTTAATAGAACCATTGCCATAGATCTGATTGACTTACTGGAAATGATCTGGGGATTAAAAGAATGATATCCCATTATAGATAAATTCTTGCATCTGCCACACAGAAGGCAGAATTTAGAATTCCACTGAGGAAAGATACCGTCACAGCTACACCTATGCCAACACTTAAAATTTCTGATGCTTGTTTTATAGTCACATTAATAATTCTGATAACAAGCCAAGGTCAGCACGCTGATTATAAGGTAACCTGAAAGCCTAGAGACAAGTTAGACAGAGGTGCTAGAAGGACTGTTTTTTAAAACTCAACTGCTCTACAGAAACCCCCTTTTATATTATGTTATCAATTTCATTGGTAGCGTCAGATTCCCCACTAATACTGGACTTAAAACAGAAGCTCTGGGTGCCAAATTTCCTCTTTTTTATTCCACTGTGCAAAAGGTAATTTCCACATACCCAAAAATTCATTATGACCTTCATACTTCCACTGTCCGCTGGGATTACTTCTGAAGTTCTGAGACTCTACTCAGTTTCAAGCAGCTTCTCATTTTATTATATAACATTACATTATGTTGAAACAATGTAGAATTCCTTCCCTAAATTAAAATGGTATGAGGTGGATGATAGACAGCATTAATTCTTGTACTAGTGGGAAGTATAAGGTCCAATAGCTTGGGAACCATTAAAAGGAAGATTGATAATACATTATATCAAATGTGAGCTGAGAATCCTCATGACATGATGCAGTCCATTGATGCTATTGATGGCAGGTCATAAGATGTTAGACCTTACCACCTTGACATCACGTATGAAAAAGCTAGTGAGGATAGATTTTAAAAAGCTGTGGAATTAACTTATCAAAAGCTCTTCTTTTCTCTGATGTCACTTTAGCTAATAAGGTGGTAGCAATACAGACATTTGCAGGAGCACAAGTATGACAAAAATGGAAGGAACTGTAATCTTTTTAGATAGTCTACTAACTAGATTCCAGTTAAAATTTGATCTGTCAATGACTTAATGGCATGTATTTATGTGACAATTGGGTTGACTCCAGTATCAGTCATTTTGGAAAGTAAATTTAATTTTTTTCAAAGATAATGCATCCACATATTCTCCAAAGAGTACATTGAATCATTTAATATATTTGGAATTGTTTGGTTTACACAGGACAAGAATCTGAGCTGATAATTGACAGAAAACTCAAAATTATTTTTCCTAAGAAGTCCATCCAAAGCAAAAAGTTTTGGGATCTTATAACATTGAAGTATTTCACAATGTTTGTATATATACAGATAAAAGTGATAGTGACAGATACAGAAAAGAAAAGCCATTGACATTTTTTCTCTTCTGTGGTGCTTTTTTCCCTCATATATATTACAAGCATTTCAAAAATAGTCTGTACCTTTGTTATATTAACACTAAACAGCACAGAAATCCATTTAAAATTAAAATGAAAAATACACTCTACAATACAGTTGAGCAATAAGACTTAGTTGTTTAAAATGAAATATTATCTTACTACCAAAAGCATAATTTGATAGAAATTGTCTACATTGAGTTTTTTGCTAATTTAGTACTGTTTAAACTTGTAAGTGCAGGTCTTTGTTTATGAGCTTTTAACTGAACTCAGGAGCCACCACACTATGTTTGCCAAACCTACATTCACTGTGAAATTCATTGCATACTCCTCTCTCCACAGAAGTTTTGTCGCAGCTGAATTTCTAAGGATGTTCTCCCCCTTCTCTTTGCAGTCCTAATGGGGATAGCAGCACTTGCTTTGTCCAGCATTAACTCTAGTTAAATCTGTTGATAAGCAGTAGTGTATCTAGTAGTAGTACAGTTGTTCACAAAGCAAAGCAACAAATTTGTCTGCATTTTCTGGGATCTTCTTGTTCCCTACTTCTTTCCATGATAATAAAATGAAAGTATTTTGGTTGCTTTTTCCAGATGCTATGATTGAAAGTTCTCAGGAAGGCAGAAGAAGGAGGTTTTGAGAAAGGCTTTGGGGGTACATGAATGAGAGAGCTGGTATAAAATGCAGACTTGCATTGTACCACCAGGTTTTTGACTCTCTGTGATAAGGGAAACAGATTCACAGCTGTAATGATTATATAAATCAAAGACTCTTACTCATTGACATGGAAATTGTGGCTTCAAACTTTAACATGTATTGGTACGAATTTTCAAGACACTGACAGACATGTGGGTAACCACTGAACATTTATTTCTAAAATCAGCACTTTTTCCTATAATGAAAAACAACCTTTTCCACCCCCACCAAAAAAAAAACAAACAAACCCAGGATACTTTTCCTTGTTTACTTTAACAAGAAATAAGGTTCAGAACAGGAACAAACGGTAATGCAGAAGAACCACCAAGTAAATTGATTTGGAGAGGTTAATATTTCTAATCAAATTTCTGTCAATCAAACCTGCATTTCCTTTGAAACAAGTATACATACTAAGCCATAAGTAGTTGAAGGCTTACAGGGGTCTAAGTAGACAGATGTAGAAAAAGCAAAATATTTTCACAGACACAGAAACCCACCCTACGTATACACCCTGGTGATTTTCAGATCAATGCCATTCCACAAAGATTTAATGCTATTTGCCTAAATCACTAGTTATAGGATTTGTAAATGAAGTGTTATCAAGCATTAGAGTAAATTAATAAATGTTTCTGCTTTTGACAGCCCCTAAAAACTGCTGAAAATATTGAATTCTTTTTGGTGTGCATCCTTCCAATTGCAACATTTATAGCAGGAAACAGAACCACAACAGCTATAGTGACAACTCCAACCTTCTTAATAACATGATGTGGCTGTTCAGTGAATCAGTTGCAATTAATCAATGCAATAAAATATACTATCTACTCAAATAAAGTGTTTTGCCAGTCTAGAGTGAAGCACCATGAAAACAGGAAAGAAAAATAATTGGGTTGGAAAGTAAAATTTTCAAATGTGCATTTCTTTACTTTAAAGGGTCTGGGACTAGAGGAGGGGGAGTTCTTTCCATGTAATGACTTGAGCACAGTGTGGTTTAAATAGCACATTTGATTTGGGAATATATTAGCTGATTCTCTCCTTGGAGAGAAAATAAATTGGATTCACTTATTACTGGTTTGATTAGTAATATCTGTACTTCCATGAGGTTGTAAAATAGCTCAGCATTAAAACTGAGCTATTTTCCATCACTTGCAGGAGCAGAAGCATAAACACAGACAGACAAGTTCCTGTGTTAAACACACTCCTGAATTCTGCAGTACTTTTACTGCCACTAGGATTAGGAAAATGATATTTGTTCATGTACAGAGAAACCTCAGTTTTGAAAATAATTTGTGCTATGCTTCATAGGTACCAAGAGATGGATAACAACAATCTAGCAAAGTTGCTATTTAAACAAAGAGATGAAACTGCTATTTAACAAAGAGATGCAACTAAATTTCAAATGAAGATATAAAGCCAGTGTTTGATTAATGACAACACTGATCCATATTGGTAAAGAAACATCATTAAAAGAAACTGCACTGTAGTTATTATGAGGGTAAGAAAGGGAAGGGTAAATATAATTAAAGAAAAAATTAAATTCTGAATGTCAATCTGCATTTCACTCAGAACAGAATAAGAAGTCTAGTAAACTAAAAGGAGAAATACTTATCTAAAAACAAAGGAAGATCCTCCCAGCCAAGCTGATGCTATGTTATATTTAGCTAAAGGGGTTCTAGTGACTTTTTTCAAAACTTAGAACAGGAAATAAAATGGAAATGCACATAACTATGGTCATGCAAGAGAATTCAACCTAAACAACAGAGAGTGTTTTAGAATTGAAGCACCACTCCTTTCATCTGGACAATAAACATTTGAAGGCACAACTGAAGGGACCTGACAGCCTACCAAAACACACATTCAAACACATTGCAACAGAAGTCTGAGAATTGCAAAAGGCATGTAACAAAATACATGGAGCACTGAGATAAAAGCCTGCAACCAGCATAAAACAACATCTATTCTCATCCAGAAGCAACAAAATATGTTATCTACTAGTCTGCAGGCCTAAAACCAAAGAAATTGCCAATGCTCCTGTCTGGCTACAGGCTTTGCAGCAGATCTGCAGGCCTGTACCACTACAGCTCATCAGCGATATTTTCTCTAAGCTAGTCTTTGGCTGCTGTTTAGCTTGCTCAGTTGCAATAGCAACTCTTTAACAACCAGTAACATAATCTAATCTGTTTTATATTTAACTTAGTTGTGTGATTGCATGGGCTAGTGACTACCAGTATAAAAATTTTGATATATTTCTCTACCTATCATAGATATTCTGCAGAGAATAAACTGTTTATAAAAATGCAGGATAGAGGACTACAATCATGCAGAGTTATTGAAAGTACAGGCACAGGTTGGCATCAGAGGAAGCAGGGTTATAAGTAACTCACTAGGTCAATTACTTGTCATTAAAAGAAAGTAACTCTGGGGTCTGGCTAAAGCTGATTTTAGAGGAAAAAAACCCAAAACAACAACAACAACAACAANAAAAACACAAAAAAACAAAAAAAAAAAAAAAAAAAACAAAAAAAAAAAAAAAAAAAAAAAAAAAAGAAAAGAAAATAAAGACATCAAAGAACAAGGATTCTACATCTGTAAAACACATTTATACAGAGAAGTTGCAGACCAATAAATCAAGATCAGTGCCAGGGCACTGAGAGTACCAACAGGCCATAATTGCATTACCCAGTGGAGAACCTACTCAACCTGCCTGTGAGCCTGTGGGTCCCATTTCAGCCTCCAGGCACTACTTGAGCCACATCATAGGAGTATATCCATGCCTGGACCCACCCCATATTTTTCTCCACTTACAGATTATGCTTCCTGGCTTGACATTAGACCCAGCTCATCCCTTCCTACATGATGACTGCCAGACAACTGGCAGAGCTGGCAGTGTTACCAGCGCTACTCATCATGTTGGTGGACAGGGGATGGTGCTTCAGTATCTTTAAACCAGATAAGCCATCAAATTTAGGTACCTGTTCTTGAAATCACTAAGTCTGAGGCAGCGTTGTTACGTCTGAACAAAGTAGTATTACAGATACTCATTGCATTACAGATAAATGTGCAAAAGTCAAAATCCCTGTGGTGATAGAAAAAAACCTGAATGACAGCAGTCATTGCTGAGGTGGGAACAAGTTACATGAATAAATCACATCAAAGCTGTTTGTTTTTGCTCCAACCATGACTTTGCAAATGCTCATTTACCCAAAAAAGACAGGTATGCCTTTTTGTGTGAAGTCAATTATGCAGCTGTACTGTATGACTTCATCAACGTCAGGCATGCTGCTACATGTTACTGGTAGTGCCCTTCTCCCTGCAGTGAAATTACTGTCCCATACAATGAAAGAGAAATTCATTCAGTTCATAAAAAACGTCTGTTCAAAGAAGCATAAGCAATAGCATTCCACATAAAACACATGTCTGCATTAAAAATATCATTCATCACTTTCTGAAATACCCAAACATTAAGGTTGATAATGTCCCTTACCTCCTCGCTTGTTTAACTTGGCATACCCTGGCACATAGCTGCTTGTCATAGATGATGAACTGCTGAAGGAGGAATGGGGTAATGCTGAGACCAGAGGTTCATCACACTTTTCTGAAACACAAGAAAATAGATTTACTTTATGCTCTTAATTATTCATATATATTAAATAACAACGTGCCCTTTATTTTCCCTCTGAGTGATAACACATCCTTGTTATTTTTGTATATGTGGAATGCACACAGCTGCATCACAGCTTTTCAACAGAAAACCCCTACAAACACAAACCAACAAAACAAACAAAAACTCACCTCAAAAACCACAAGAAAACCCACAGACACACACACAGTGATATGAGAAAATAAAACTTCAAGCACTGACAAAATAAGTAATGGTAATATCTAACCATGAGCCATCACCCTTCTTAGGGATACAGTGGTTGAACAAAAGAAGCCTACCCTGATATATCTGGGATGTTTTTGGTGACACAAAAATCAAGTGCTAAAGAAAAGTATTATCATTAGAGCTTTCTAAGAAGTAGATAAGATACACATTTTCATTTCTGTCATAGAAGTACTTATAAATCTGATATTAAAAAACAAAAAGAAATTAGGGAATATAAATGAATGCCTCTGAATTATCAGATACAACAGATTCACTGAAAAAAACTATACTAACTAATCTCTATAATTCATTTGAGTACTTCACTTCCATTTTACCCTGTTATAAAGAAGATTAACTTGGTATTAGGATCTAAAATGGAAAAAAACCCCAGACTTCCTAATGAAGAAAAAAACTGCAAAACAAATATCCATGTTTTGTATGACATAAATCAGAATGAAGAAAACTGGCTTAGGATTTTTGAAATACTTAATTAATGTACTGTCTTTTGTTGAGTTTTTCTCAGTATTTCAACAGATAGGAGAAATATGTAGGTTAAATTACTCATTTACATCACAGGTAAAACTAAAAAAAGCCTTAGCCTACACCAGTAAACCTAATTAATTTTTTTTAAACACATGCAGTGCAGCACAGTCTTTGCTGTAAGTGGAAATATCCTCAATTTATGTATCTAGAAAGCATTAGATCACTATAGGTGGTCCACAATAGGTCCACAATGTGTGTAAGCATAATATTTAATACTCAACCACAACACTTGGTTTTGGTACAATTAAAAACCAGTAGTTTGGTCAGACTGGATCACATATGGAGACCAAATTAATCCTATCTTCTAAAGAACTTTAAGAGGGAAAAAGAAAGGATTCTGAGTGAATCAAGTAATATATAATGCAATTCTCCTAAAATGTGCAGTCTCATATAATGAAAAATAAATTTATTTTCACAGGAATAGGAAATGAAGTACAGAAATACAGAAGAACATTCATTCAGGAATCAATATTTTGACATTTAACAAAGAAAAAAAGTGTCCTTTACAAATCTCTGAGTTGACAAACATTAAGGGAAAAAAAAACAAACCACACAAGCACAAAAAAGAGTAAAAGGTAGCTGCTTTGAACTGAATTGAAGGACAATTCCAATGACTTTCAACTTCACTGCCACAGTATTTAAGATGGAATTTTGACAAGAGAAGATAAATGGTTTGAAACATTATGGTTTGTACCACAAACCAGAAAGATGGATTTCCTCCTCCCTCAGCTTTGGCTGCAGCTGAGCAGCACATTTGGTCAGAAGGCTGCTCACAGCACACCTCTCCAGCTGCACACCGGGGCTGCACACACCTCTCCCTGGGAGCAGGGATATGGCACAGAGGAAAAGCCTGTGTTTTCAGATCCTGGGTGCCAGGTTGCTTTTATTTCAGTCAAAGTAGTACAAGGTTAGAACTGAGAATAGAAGTGAGCAGCAGACTGCCACAATTACCAGATGTTGTCCTAAATCACAGAAACACAGAACTACTGGACAAAGTTTTTTCTCAAGCATTTCTTTTTCTATTGGTTTATTTTTTGTAGATCAGAATAACTTTTCAACTTGCAAACTGCTTGAGTTGCCACTTCTACTGTTACCTAGCTAGAGACTTGAAGGCATTTGTCATTAATCATGTTGTGTAAGTAAAAACTGAATGAAACATTCAAAAGCAGAACAACACAATCATAAGTTTTTAAAAATACATAAGAAAATCTCTTTATGTCATTTTCATATGCTTATATTACATTATATTTACCCTTAAGGAAAAAAACCATGTTCTCATCAGTAAAGAAAGCTAAGATTGAACGCGTACCTTTGTTCTGTTTCCTAAAGTTTTTTTAATATATTTTGTAAATTGTTAGGTTTATACAATTTTCTGCCACCCATAGTGTTGGACTGGGGTGGGAGGGAAAAACCTGTATCTTCCTGGAAAAAAATATTAAAAATATAAAGATTTAGTTACAGAAAAATACATTCAACTTATGCAATTTGATTTATTACCAATATAACGGGAGGCTACTGTTTACTGTAGTCTAAAAAAATTGTGAAATAAAAGATATCTCTTAAAACATAAATAAAATTTTAAATAGTTATTTTAAAAATGTGAGCAAACTCTTCATTTCTGCAACAGAAATAAGCAGAGATTTTTGATGTTGTGCTCAGAAACAGCATGATGGATAAAAAGCTCTCCTATCAAAAGAAGCTCATCAGAACTTCAGATTTCTTACTGATCCCAGTAGCTATTGAGAAAACCTCTTCCTTTTAATTTGACAGTTATATTTGTGCTACTATTGAAGGTGCACAAAAGGAAATATGGAAAACTTATTTGGAATGACTACTACTTTCTGAATAATTAATGGTCTGCCTTATTTCTGTTTCACTAACCCATACTCTTGGATTCAAAAGAATAAGACAGAGAAGCTTGACTTAAAAAAAAAGAAAACAATTTAAAAAAAAAAAAAGTCCACAGGGAACATCCCTCTATTTGCCACTGTGGTCACAATTTTTACAGACAGTCATGAATATGCTTCATTTGATGTACATGTGCTTCTGGAGTATTTAATGTGAACCCTCTGATTTCTTAATTTGATGATTAATTTTTTAGTCATCAATACTGTGGTGGGGGCTAGGAAAAAACCAAGTTGATACCATCTGCCTTCATTGTTTTTTAGAACTCTAATCCTGTCCTATGTCTATTTTGACATACTAACTAATAATAAAAAAAAAAAATCTCACTTTCTCATTGTTTAAAAAAAAACCAAACCTCCCAATCTGACTGCTAATTTAGAATTTAAAATATGGGAAATTCATAATAAATATGTATGAATATGGGGAAGGACTATATTTCAGATAAATAGACTTTAAAAAGTTATTACATCTCATCATTAACTCATGACTGTAGGTCCAACAGAACAAAAGTTAAAAGACTGCTTACATAAGCTAATATTTCTAGCCATGTATGAAAGTTCTACTGAATATATTGCACTATTCAAACTTCTGTCAGAATATGAAATACTGCTATACCATAGATTTAAAAGAAAAAAAAAAATCCTTGGGGATCTTTTGTTCTTCCAGTAGTTTTAGTTATTTCTTGCAGAATACAATTTTTTACTTACTGTAACCAGAAACATATATACCTTCCTGTTACTGAGATATAATAGCCTTACCCATATAAGTCAAAGCACTGTGCCCTGTTAATCAATTACAGAGCACACTGTACTCCCAGCATCGCAGCAGCAAAGGAATAAACTCTTCTCCATACCATTTATCTCATTGATATATTAACATCCAAGGCAGCTTAGGTTCATCTAAATGTTAACTTTTTGAAGCAAAAAGACATTTCCACTCAACTCTATTCTGTTTAGATCAAGATAATTGATAACTTTGTCATAGGAATGATATTTGTTACTCTGACTCCCTATTAACAGTATATGTCCGTCAAAAACAAGTCTCCTTAATATTCAAATAATTAGATCAATGGAAGGCCACCTAATGTCATTAATCCCCAATCTTCAAATCCCTTAACACCTAAAGATCATTGAAACAAAAGTGTGCTGTGCAGTTGCTCTGTTTTTGTTTTCTCAGGCACCTGGCTGTTGGCAACCAAATAGAAGATGAGATGGATCTCTTAACAACTGCAGCCTCTCATATTCCTGGTGTTCACACTCAACAAAATCAAGAAAGAATATCTACCCTTTCTTTCCTGCTTTACAGTCTATTTACGTCTTATTTTTATATCCTACCCATCATACTGGATAAACCAAAAAAGGCCTGTCTCCTATTTTGCCTGCAATTGCTTCAATTCCCACTTACTAGTCTATGAACTTTTTGGGGAATAGGGACCACATAATTTGAAGGGACAGCTGTTAATTGTAGTACAAAGCAGACCATATACACACAAACTCTCTTACCAACCCTGTAGGTTATTAAAGCTTATCCTCACTATGCCAGTCACTTTAATGATTTTTGATGGGCAAAGCAGAGTAAAATACCTTGATGCTTCACTTCATAGAAGTCTGTTCAAATGTTTCCTGAACAATAAACAGGTCACCTATAAAGTTGCTAACATATCTTATCAAAGTAGTCTGAGTAGATGAAAAAACTATCTGCAGTTCATCTATGTCTTCTTGATATTTGTATCTATCAGTAGGTTAGAATGCATACAAACTATCTAAAAATATTAGGAAATGGGACCAATATACATTTATAGTCACAGGTAGTTTTTATGAATAATCTGGAGCTGCATCAAAGGGTCTCCCAGAAACTCTAGCAAAGAATCTGCCAGCAAAGTAGAAAGAGAGCTATGATGTGTAGAGGGGTTCTAAAACTGAAAAATATTTGGATACTGATAATCAGAACACATCAGAAATAAGTGATGTTGACTTACTAAGTATACCTTTGAATAAGGAACTTTTACATCATATGGTCCAATGTGCACTGAGGAACCTTTAAATAAATACCAAATCTCAAACCCACAAATTCACCTCTTGTTTTAAAATCTTCAATCAAGATTTTCTATCAAATTATAAACTAGGATAACAATTTTGCCGAAGGACAGATCTAAGACACAAACATGCCACCAATAAAAGCTTCATTAAAAAAATCTTCATATGTGTATGTCAGAAATGAAGAACTCAAAAGCTGAACAACTTATATTCAAAAAGGCAAATGATTGTAATGTCAACATTGTGTTCTAAATTCAAAATAACCATAACAAACCACTAGAAGATTAAAGTGATGACTCAGTCTGTATCCGCACTGAAAAATATCATAACCAAGAAATATCCAAAACCCTGACTCTCTAGCCAAAAGTCCTAATCAGTTCTCTTTTACACTAGAGAAACACAACATTTACAATAAAAACCACAAAACATGAACTATTAACAGCATATCCAACTCATTAATTATACAAGAATTCCTGACAAGTGTAGGGGAGAAAAGTTATAACCAATTTAAATCTTTATTTGTAACACAAAAGACTCCTGCCTTAAATATGAACTCCAAGTTAAATGTTAGGGAGCAAGGGGGAGAATCATATCATCTGGGTTCAATTTGTACTGTGTGCTAAATGCTAGTTATCCTAAACATATTTTTCTCCTCCAATTTGAATACATAATTTCACTGTAGTCTGCTGAGGAGGAAGAATAAGCCACCAAGCACTTCTGAAAAGCAGTCATGAGGTTGCAAGGGCACTCTGAAACGTGGGTAAGTACATATGGGGACTAGTATATCTCCAAAGACAACCAATAGGAATATTAATGTGGGTGGTTTGGATTGCAGTATATTATTATGCTGAGACAGCCTCACTTTCCATATGGCACAGGCAGGCTTTATAATCCTGAATGAATGCTAGAATACATCAAGTTTAATTCACAAGCCTGTATTTCCCCAAAGAGTAGGAATAAATAAGCACAAGCTGCTAGAATATTTTTTGCACTGTTTCAAATAAACTTTTAAAGTGATGCAAGTCAAAAAGCAGGAGGTACTTCAAAGCAGCTCATCATCAATGGCAACCCCTTTAAAAATCAAACTTAGAAGCAGGTGTTATTGAGCACAGGCTGCCACAAGTTTAATTTCAACCTTGGCTCTGGGTCACAACCTTGCTGCCTGGGATGATATACCTCTATCCAAACTTCAGATCATGTGCTACAGAAACACAGGGAACGACTGAAAAAAAGCCAGGTAGGGTATACCTCATGCTCCCAAGTACTTAAGTCAGTAAGAAATTAGTGAAGAGTTTATCAAAGACCACCTTCTTTTATGGGGAAAGCAAATACTTGCTTGTCAGGTGTATTTGCCAAAGGTAACAGCCTCTGATACATTTGGGGTGGTTCAAACAAACAACCTTCTGCCTTTTGCATGTATTATTGTGCTTTTCTTGCCTTGGAATACAGTTTAAAGCTCACCCACTCTATAGTGCTGCTTTCTTTTTCTCTTTCTTAAGATAACAAGATAAATTCCCTTCTTGGACGTCTTTATCTAGATACGAAATAGGGATGATAATTGCTAGAGTAGAAGCTAAGTTTTTCACTCTCTTCTGTCCCACCTATTTTCTGTATTGCAGAAGCTGGCAGATTCTCCATATGACTGACATTTCACACAACACTCTTGAAGGACTGTTAGGGAGACAAATTCACATTCAACTTCAGGACCGAATGACACTGAAGGTGTCACAAGCTTTTGTGCAAGCATTGCTCAAGTTCAGCTGTAATCTAAGAGATTAGAGTAGCTCATATTGATCTCCTGAGATGTTTCATATTCCACTTCAAGTTGCATACTATCAATAGAGATAATACATTTTTGCTCAAAAGAGTAGCCATTGCTGGAAAGGAAGAAAATGTAACAGCTCTTTTTCCCCCTCCAAAATGGAGCTATAAATTACATTAATTTGGTGGTCTTCACACAACCCTTAAGCATCAAGGTTACTTGTTTTGAGGTTTATATCAAGCCTTTCTTTAGAGCTCTGTAAGGAAAGGAACAAGTCTTGGGTAATGCTTTTTTATGGTGGTTACTTTGCTCAGAGCAGTGGACAGGCAGTGAGATCTGTTTGTTTTGGTTCTGAATCAGGAATTTGTTTTTGGGCAATACTGGGTACATCACCAGGCCATTTCTAAAAGTGCGTGTGGATGACCAAAGACAGACAGTACTTTACAAAATTTTCCAAAGTATCTTTCTACCTGAACTTCATTTCTTATTATGTTTTTAGAGTAGCCAATGACTTATTAATCTGAAAGGTCATGGTATGTCTACAAATTTTGACTCCTACAAATTAGTATCCTATTTCATCACAAGGCCCAGGCTATTAATAATTAAGAAAACTTCCTTGGTTTGAGGATAATAAACTTTTTAAAACACCTCTGGGAAACACTGGAAATGAAAATGTCATGAGAATTACATCAGTGTGCAGTGAACTATTTGACTCCTATGAGACATTTCTAGATGCACTGCTATCATCAAGTGGCACTCAACTCCACAGTGCTCTCCAAGCTTCTGTCTTGGACCACTGAAAATGGGAAAAGTGTTAACGTTAACATCATTAATTACTGTAACCTACAATTTACACAGGGAGATTAGGATTTATTTTTTAATTAAATTATTCAGTATGGAATCATTGTAAGTATAAATGTATACAAAACAGCCTCTTGAAATTCAAATTTATCAAAATTTAAACTTATCCCAAAGGAAAAATAGAAAATTGTACTGAAAATTTGCTTTATTCAATTTTTCAG
The DNA here is from genome assembly GCA_013400775.1 of Chaetops frenatus. NCBI lineage: Eukaryota > Metazoa > Chordata > Aves > Passeriformes > Picathartidae > Chaetops > Chaetops frenatus. Next base: position 92,702 of record VZTR01003101.1, read on the forward strand.
AAAATAACATTTCAAATTCTTCATTTACTAAAATGTATATTTAATTTAGTATTTTACATTTGGAAAGAACAAGGCACATCAAAATTGAATGTATGAATTATTTTATCATTTAGTCAAATTCAGCTGTAAATTATTTTTTAAAAATATGTTCTTTTTATAGTGTCTGTGCTTACCTACAGTAAGACTACTTAGGCAGCTGGTGTTGGCTGGAGGTTGTGGTTTGATCTGGGCTTTTGTTTTGTTGTTGTTGAAAGAGAGTGGACAGTGGAAGTTTTCACACCACTCTAAAGCAACAGCGTATCTGGATTGCCTCTGGTTTACATTAGTCTGCAGAACCTTCTACAGTTCATTGAGAATTCATCAAATGTTTCCACCCTTGCTACTGGGTCTTTTATGAACACTGTTGTGCACCCTATGAAACTCAGAGTTGCATGAGAAACCTACCATCTTTTTTGCTCATTTAAAAATATCTCAACTACTGAGGTCAGTGCCACTTAGAATAATTAAAAGTCACTCAGTCTGGTTGTATGCTTGGGCTTTCATTAAATTGTCCTTAGTGCATAAGCAATAGTATACTAAAAACTCAATGCAAAGTAAAACTCATGAATATTTCTGTATTTTTGCATATCCAACCCTCAGATGCCTCTTCAGTTATTAACCTACTGGCATGCAAATATAGTTCTTCACCTTTCCACTACTGAAAATACCTGAGAATTTTGAAGGATTTTTACAGCAAATTAAGCTGCAGCTTAGGTGTCTTTAGAGGTACATGGGATTTTTCACAGACTGATACCTGAGTTAAGTACTAAGAAACCTGGGGTCAGGTCACGGGAAGTTTTGGAGTAGCAGGCAGAGGGACCCACAATGATGAATAAAAAATATCAAGAAAAAGAAAAATATAAGAATCTTCAGTTTATTTTGTTAAGTTTCATTAAAATTAGAATAATTTCATTAATTACCTAGCCAATGTTCCTCTTCATTCAACTTTATATCAACTAGTATCTTTTGCTTATTTGGGGGGGTTAGGGGGGAATTGAGTTGGTTTGTTTGGGGGTTTTGGGGGGAGTTATTTGTTTTTGTGGATGGGGTTTTTTTGGTATTCATTGGATTTCTTTGTCAGGACCTAGGGATAAGACACTAATGGATAACAACTAATTTTCTAAATATTTTTTTCAAAGAGCTTTACTTTTCATCATCGCTTTAGCAGGTTTCCATCTTTAAAATTAAGCTTTTATCTCAAGCAAAAAAAAAAAATTTCCCCTCATAGTCATACCTATTATAACAGTCTCTTTATCAACATAATTGTTCTAAATTTAGAGATGTTATTCCAGGCTTTACTTAATTTAAGTGAGATCAAAGCAACCAGTGAATGACTTTAAAACTGCTGGACACTTCAACAATAAAGGCATTGCTACAGAAAGACAAATGTTAATTCTCAAAAGAATGTATCATAGGTATAAAAAAAAGTTTTAGTGTATAGGATGAATATCAAATAATTTCACAAAATTCTGTTAAAAGTATTTTATTATCCCTAATGAGGCTATCTACCTACTTACATATTGGTTAAGATGTTTAACAAAAGTCTTGTAAAAAGGTTAACTCAGAGCAAAGGCTGCAGATTCCTGTCTGAACTCCCTACCAGAAAACTACACTTTCCCTATAATGACTAGGGAGGAAACTCTGCTCCTAGCAGGCAGGCAAAATATTTAACACCATTTAGCATGCAAAGCACATTCTGCCTTTGCTTAGGAGCAAAATAGAATTAGGAGGTTATGCAAAACGCAGCAGAGAAACATCTCTCAATTTGCACAGCAGAATGCAAACATCATTTAAGCTTAAAATCAGGGTTTTATTCAAAAGCATTATTAATTCCATGTTTGCGCATTGTTGTTTACCTTCATATTCCCTTTAGAGAAAACAATGTGTCATATTTATAGCAGAAGTTATTAGTCCACTGTTTATCAGCTGTCTACTGTTAGAAGTGATGAGAGAAGGAAAAGCCAAAAGGTGTGTGATCTATGAATTTAACCACAATATACTGACAGATTATTCTTTTCTTCTGTGCAAAAACAAATAAGGTCTAACTTTTGTTTTCTTGCCCCTTCTCTGAAGATTTTTGCCTCCAACTCCAAGAATAAAACACATGCTTTCTCAATTCCTGTCACTGATACATGAGAGGATTAACTCTGACCGCATTTAGCAAACTCTTTCATTAAAAAGCATTCTTTCCCATATTACCGAAGAAGTATCAAATGGCCACAGAAATTAAATTGTCATAATACATTGATTTCACCAAAGAATCAACAAAGTATCCTGAAAAGGTATTTCTGCAGATGAAAGAAGAAATAATTTTGATCTTTTTCCTTACTCTTGCATTAATGTAGGGTGTATATGGCATACATATAAATCATATTGCTCTTGATTTGATTTCCCAAAACCAGAAGATAAGATTCCAAACCATGCTGATATCTTTTTGGGTATTTTTTAGGCCTAAACTCCTGGCTAGAACTGTGGCTAGGAAAGTAAGAACAACAACAAAAGAACTTGAGGACCATTTGATAATGGAAAAACTTGAACACAGTTTAGATTTCTGAACTTCTCTCCATATTTTAGACTGAAAAGAACAAGTTGTGTGACAGCCAGCCTGTGAGACACAGCATTCTCTGAGGCTTGTTATACATGTTGAGAAAACTCAAACCAATTATAGAACGTGGCTGTGAATTTTGACACTAAAGGCCCAAATTTCTTATGGTAGTACCTTGAAGACAAGAGATATGTAAATCAGAGCAGGCTAAAAAATGTTTTCATATGCTGGTAGAAAAATCTGCAAGTTGATTCCAATGTGTTCAGCATCCTCAAGAACACAAGCAAGAACATGAGGCACAAATCAGTTCAGGACAGTAGTTTCATAGGACATATTTTGTGGATGTGTTTTACCATATTCCCTATAGTTTGAAAGCACCTAGCGTTTAATAATCAAAGGTAGAATTTTTATTTATTTCCCTAGAGTCTAAAGAAAATATCCCACCATTATGACACAAAGACACAAAGATTTGCATAAATTTGTATATCTGAAGCTGAATATAATATTTTTCTTTCTGATAGACTTATAAATTGGATAGATGAGAATTTTTGATCCACAGGTGTAAAGTATTTATAGGATTTCTATTTCTGATGTAGGTCAGGGCAACTAGCATCACGGGGAAACTCCTAGTCAGTCTGCTGGGAATCATGGTTTTCTAGAAGGAGTAAAACTTGGGATTAAAGTCAATGTTTAAATTAAGTGATTTAATGACAGCAGAAGAAAGTTGCAAACAATAAAAAAAATCTGTATGAGTGATAGGTCAGTTCTTTTCTAACACAGGATAGCTAAAGTGAGAAATATCAGTCAAAAGTGCAATCCTGCACAAAATAATCAAACAGTATAAACATTTCCAAAGAGCTACCCAGACTATAAAGTGCAAGTAAAAGGACATGGGCTGTCTGTATTGATCAGTATGGAAAATTCAGATATTAATGGTTCTGTCATACTAGCAAAGATTGAAACTAAAGGATGGAAGGATCGTGCTGCACTTCTCCTGCATAATCTTTGCATTGCCCCAGGCAAAATTCACCTGCCTTTGGGAACTAAGCATTCTCAAAAAAAAAAAAAAAAAAAAAAATTCCATTTTTCCATCCATAGCAAAGGAGAGTTTATGCCTCATCTGCTTGTCTGGTGTGTTACTAGGACAAGAGGAAGAAAGCTTTGGTTAGAAACAGAAGGGAAGAAAATGCAAAGTAGGAAAACTGGTTCCGAACTTACTGTGCATCAAAAACAATTTTTAAAGGACTTAATCAAGAGTAGAGTTAGTATACTAAAGTTCCCTTTTACTGTGAAAGTAGTATAAATCCAGGTAGCTTCACATGCTTCCAAAATTTTGTGGGGGTTTTTTTGTTTGTTTGTTTGTTTGTTTTGTTTTGCCGTTTTTGGGTTTTTTTAAGGCCTCAGCTTTTCCCTATGTAATTTTTGTCTCATCAGAAACTCTTGCATTAAGAAACACTCATTAAAGAGAATTGTAATGTAATTAATCTTAAAAGCTGGCTAGAAAGCTGCTGTATATATGGGTTTTATAGGACAGATTTTTAGATATGGTGTGTCAGTGCATTCCTCTTCCCAATTTAAATAACCACACCTACCTTATTTTAATATTATGTGGAAATCCAAGCCAAAATGTTTTACAACAGCCTTAGCTATCCAGCTTATCCTGCTGTTCACATAGCATTCTTTACATACAAGTTGTTAGGTTTTTCTAATTATCAAATACAAAGAGTATTGACAGCAGCATCATCTACTATTGTGTCTTCATTATCATGCACAGCTACAACTGAGGCATTTTTAAGGCCAAGAGAATGTGATAATTGTGCTTGGCACAACCTTATTATTACTACATGTTTAACATGTCAACAAAGGAACACAGCACAGTTAAAAGAGCATATCTGAAAAATAAAGGTGTCTTATAATTATAACCCGTTCCCTCCAATTTTAATCAGGTATCTGAATATTAAGTTCCTAACATTAATGTTTACTACCTTGTCTGGATCCTGAACTCCCATTATGTTCAAGGTGAAGGATGCCTCCTGTAAATACATTGGAAAGTCTGTATACATACACAAATATTGCAATGCGGGTTCACCTGCAGGACTTTCCAGTCATACCAACTGCAGGCCCAGGTCTTGGCAGGGGTCTGCTGACTCTGTGGCCAGAAAAACATTGGCAGAACCCGGCCCAGAAGCGAGGGGTGAGGCAAAAAAGGGTGAGAAATGGCCCTGTGAAGGGAGAACAAGAAGAGGGACAAGAGGGCTCTGGCTGCCAGATTCCCCTGGAGGGTCCCAGTCCCTTGGAGAGGAGCCCACGCTGCACCAGGTAAGCAGAGAGAGCAGCAGAGAAGACAACGACCGCGTCGTTCCCCATCCCCCTGTGCTGCTCAGTGGAGAGGTAAAGGAGTTGGCAGTGAAAAAGTTAAGCCTGGAAAAGAAGAGGGCCTGAGGTAAAGGGCATGGAGTTTTATGTTGTAAGGTTTCATTTCTTTGCAACACCAAACTATTTTAATTGGCATAAAATAAACACGTTTTCCCCAGTCAAATATGTTTTGCCCGTGAGGCAGTTGGCAAGTGATCTGTGCTTACTTTGAACCACACCCATCTTCATCTTATTTTCTCCCCAGATGGGTGGGGATGCCTGGCAGCCGGCCAGGGTCAACCACCAAGCTACTAGTCAGATATCAGAGAGCTGATTGCACTGCTTGTTAGAGACACCACGGACGTTCACACCAATGATATTGACTAAATGCAGTGTAAAAGCATTAGATGTTGGGGTTTTTACAAATCTATTTGAGGAGAACTAAAGAACACCAAATTAATTTGTAAGATGAATTCTACAAAGTTAAATTTGAAGCTTTCTACTTCACATTTTAACTGCCTGTCTTCAGAATAATATTCACACCCAGAACAAAGCTGGGAAGGTCTGGCTTGCATCTCTACTTGATACAGCTTCTTGGGATCCCATGGAAAGAAAACATGGGATTCTAGTGGAAGGTGTTCCTTCCCATGGCAGGGGGGTAGGGATTAGGTGACTGTTAGGTCCCTTTCAACCCAAACCATTCTATGATCCAGGTAGTATTCCTCCTCTGTGAAAGAAATAGAGAAGCAATACCAAAAGAACCCAATTATGCTGTCCTTTCAGTAAACAAGAAAACATGTCAAGGCCTGAGCTTAGCTCAGTTTGCCCTCTAATGTGCACAGAAGAGCTGCCTAAACATCTGTATGTCAGGAGACAAAAGACCTCCCAGGGAAGCCAGAAACATTTTTTACTTGCCTGTTCTAGGCAGCAGTTCTTCAAATTTGAGCTTCAGCTGCAAATCCAATAGACGGCACCAATGCCACAAACCAATGGCAGAATTGGCAATCAGTACTCATTTCTATGGCAAGAAACAAGTAATGTGAACTTTTTACAGTAAGTATGATAACTACCCTGAATTCATATCCTATTTTACAAATCTTAAATTGCCATTCCTGGCATATGTGCCTTGGCAACCACAATATAAATCATACTGCTTAGATGAAAGTCTCTTCCTGTCTGCATTTTCAAAAGTGTGCAGGAAAGTTTAAACACACCGTGTTGTCAATCACCATAAACCCAGTGATAATGCAGCTTTGCAATGAGACAGTCTTCACACATTGGCCTCTAACAGGATTTGAAAGTTTTCCTCAAACCTCAAATGACTTACTCAGTGCTCTGAAGACAGTATGCCTTGTCCTTTTACAGATGACTAGATTCCAAGATTAGAGTAATTCTGGATAAGAAGTAGCAAAGTAAAGATCAGCAAAAAGCTTAAAGCAAAAAGTAAAATGTTTTAATCCTTTCATTCAACTACGAGTGAAGAACATCCAGTCAGGATAAGGAAAATCTCCTATAATAAAATTTGTATGATCATATACCAAGTAAAATGGTGCCTTTCAAGTTTGTTTCTTCTCTCCCACTTCTGAATCCATAAATGATATGTCAAAATCAGACATGTATAATTAAGATCTTTAGTTCTGTCAAAAAATGAAATCAAATTATATTGAGAACAAATCAAAAATAATCAATATAAGTGAAATTCAAGCAAACAAGACTATGAAAAAAATTAAAATAATTCATGCAATGAACTGTTAATTTTCCTCAATAAATTCTCCTGAACAAAAAAAAATAATTTATATCTATTAGCATCCTAGATTGAAAAAAATCCATTTAAAAAAAAANACTGCAGCAAAAAGAAAACCATATACTTCCTTATTTTTGTTCACTTTGCTTTCTGGATTAATTTAATTAAGCCATCCTTTACTTCATTTACAAAGTTAACTTTTATGCTCAATGCAGTTTGCTAGGATAGTAGGCTGAATTAGTGAAGAATTAATTTTCTCTTATAAATGAATGAACAAGATTGGAGGAAGATATAATGAATGATTAAGTGATTGCAGTTAACCAAAAAGTTTAATTTTGTTCCCTTATGGAGAATGATGGAATATCATTTTATTGAAATCCATTATCCTAATGAGAAGATATTCTAAGCTTGATCTTAGCCAAAAGGCCGGTGAAGATGTTTTAATGACTTACTGCTTCTGCTTAATAGGGAGATTTCATAATTACTGAAACTACATCTGTTTGATTCATGAGCCCTTTCCAGCATCCATGCATCTTCTTTGATTTGGCTGATAAAATACACTTGGAAGCACATGCACATAGGTGTCTTTCTTCCTGTATATGTGTACCAGCAAAATATTATTGAGAAGAAATTAATAACTACCTCAAATAGGGCAGTATAAATTATAAGTAAAAATTTGCAATTTTACTCTCCACTTCTGTTATACAGAAAAATGAATTTTGCAATAAATATTTAAGTAAAACTTACAGTGAGTTTTATGGCCCGTCTCATGGATACCTTAGGATGGCTTGCAATCAAGTAGGAAAAAAGAGTCAGCCCAGGAAATATATAAACAAAGGCCCGCTGATGCTGTGATGTTATAAATGCAGTACCCACACATAATATCAATTTATGAAAATGACTGTAATTATTTTCAAGGTTTTTTTTCACAGGTTGCTTAAAGACTATGAAATTTTGGTATGACTTACACCAAAATTCCCCCAAATAATTTCAACTTCAAGGACCATCACCTTATATTTGGAGCTCAGAAATCATGAAGACCTATGAATTAATCTTCATACTGAGACTTTTCACATGTCATTAGGAAGAATAGATTAAAAAAGAATATCAGGAAAATAGTACAAGAAAAGAGACTGATAGAACTTTCCACAGGCAAGAATTTAGAGAAAAGTGTTCATTACCTAAGGTATCCACTACATTCCTTAGTTATTTCAAGCAAGAAAAGATGGTATGGTCATATCTGAATAGCTGATATAAAGGTGTTTTTTATTATTTACAGAATGGAAAGGTATTGCCCAACTGTTGCATTATCCTGACCTCAAATCTGTCTTCATTAGCAGAGTTCTCTACTGAAATGTCAAATCATTTTTTAATATCTCTGTTTTACTGCCCCAGTTGCTAATTCCTTATTAATGGTATTTAAAAGAAAAAAACCCTCTTGTTCTCAAATGAAAACATAAAATACATTGGTATACTGTATTTTACATTATTCGCAATTCATATGCACTGAATTACCTTTTGTATCATGGTAGTGCAAAAATTTGTCATATGTTATCTGTTCTGTTGTTTCTAATATTATAGTAAAATACAGTTGTCAATCTGTTCATTTGATAATCTGTGAACCAGCTATTTCTGAGGCACATTTCTTGAATCCTTGTTATTTCTCAGCTAATATCTCATGATGAACCTGAATACTCCCTTTTTTTTATGTTGATAATGGGGAAATATGTATTCAAAACATTTAGGGAACAAGTACATTTACTGTACTTCAGTATAGGCAGCAACAAGGCACAGAAAAATCAAACCTAGGTACCACTTGCAAAAACTGTTCTACTCACATGAAAATGCATCTAGTGTTCCTATAATATTTAGAAAGAAAATGCCTACGATGGAGCAAAATGCAAAGTACTCCTTACAAAATATAATTTCTAGGTCACAGATTGCAACTCATGAAGCTTATGCTCCCACTTTTTACCCCAGAAACAATGGCAGTAGCTGTATGGGACTTTGGAAACTGAATGCACCCTTAGAAGGAATGCCAAGAACACAACACACACCTCTTCCACAATTATAAGATGGCAGAAGAACACACCAGTTACACCTTGCTCAGGCCACATCTGTTCCAAATTTGTTCAAAACTTGAAATAGTTATAGAAATATTTCCTGAAGAGTTCTAGGGGATGTTGGGTAAACATATCTCAAAACCCTCAGTAAAACTTTATGCCATTAAAATGTCTGATTTTTTGCTATCCCCATATAAACCAATAACTATTTTTTAAAATTGTAATTAAAATGTTATTTTAATGTAATATTGTATACGTTCCTTGTAGGTGTGTGTGCGTTTGTGTTTAGGGGTAACGGTCAGCTACTGGCCATAAAATAATTTAAAGTTATGTAAACCTATAAAGAGACTTATTTATTATTTTCTGTGGTCTTTTGATAGTGCTGGCTGCACACTGTTTTACCTGAAAAAATTAGATCTTAGGATTGCAATTTCAACTGAGGTAAATCAGTCTCCACCAATCAAGTTCTTTCTGTGATCAAATTTGATAGTGTATTGACCGAGACACAAATTTTGTGCAGCATTTCACATAGGAATTTCAAGTTAAAATAAAATTATATGGGAGACAGCCCAACTTTCATGCTTTCATTTTATCAAGAGAAAATGCTTAGCCTCAACAGGTGCCTCCCAAAACACACCACCTGTTCAACGGCTGCATAAGGGAAATACTTGGAGATATTTCCCTGCTGCAGAAAAGCCAGATTGATTGCTGTCAGCTTCCAGACAAACTTTATGAATGGGAATGCTGCATGTATGGGAGAGTGCTCTCTGCAGCCATATCGGAGGAAGACAGACATGAAGAGCACTGAATTCCAACTGCAAAACCAAAGAATTATAATTGGCTTCCGGGGAAGACAGCAGTTTATCTGAAGTATAATGAGAGCAGATTTGAGTGTAGAGACAATATTGCAGTTCTCAGGCATGATTACATAGTAATTAGTTCATGATCCTTCTCCTTTTCTGTTTTGATCAGTCATTATGAGAATTTGTTATATCACCTGTGGACAAAAGAAAATTATTTCTGTGTAATGGAAAGTGGAAGGCAGAACAGGTGTAAGCAGGAAGCAGACCAACAATAATTTAATAAGCTCAGGATATTACCATTAATGCAGTTACACTCTTTAAGTTTAGAGGCACTAAATAATAAGTCATGTTTATTAAGTCTCGTGAAATCACTATGCTGTTTCAACACCACAAAGATGTGATTTTGTCACAGATGATACCTTTGAAAGCAGAGCAAAAGAAAATCACTGAAAGGGTGAGGGATAAAGTTATCAACAGAAACATATTTGAGCATATGGGTTGGATAACCCCAAAAAAGTTAAAACTTCCAAGATATTAACTAACTATCCTAGACAGTTCACTATATTACTTCTATGGATGCCTGGTATGATAAAATACCTGCTGATATAATTTGAGTTTGAAAACCACAATAAAAACCCCCAAACCTACTAGGCAGTAAGGTTCACATTCTCTATGGAGAGGATACACAATAGGACATACTTGCAAGTGAGTTACAACTGCAACAGGATTCCCAGCTGGAAAACTTTTCCTTATAATTATTACAGAATTAAGCCACCAGATCGTTCCACTGACCAAAGAGGACCTGAAGGACTTGGGACTCACAAGACAGCTGAGCTTCACAACGACTGTTTTACTAAATAAAACCTGAGAACTAAAACTCACAAGAAGATAAAAAATTTTGTGTCTTGCAAGGTATGGAGAAAGACTGATATGGATAAAGTATTATTAACTAGAAATCTGGCAAAGAGAATAAGAAAAGTCCAAAAATGGGTAAAAAAGGAAAAAGGATAAGACAACAAAACACAGAGATAAAAAACAACTCTATCAAGAACTACTGAATACAAGAACTTAGTGTAATGTTTGAAAGCCAGAGCCAGGCTTTCCCCCCAGCTCATTAGCTTTCATTAATCAAAAATAAAATTTCAAAAAGACATAATTCACTGATACTTTATCCATGCTGTGCACTCATGATTCATTACAGTCAGCTGTAAGAACCAGTTTTCATCTTTTTTGCCCTTGGCAGCATGCATGTGTATAATCAGTAAAAGCTCCCTCTAGTGACACTACTTGTTCAAGCCAAGGAATGATAAAGCATTTTAATGGAAATGTTAATAGAGCTCAATTTTCATAGAACTTAGACAACAATTCAATATTTAGTAGCAAGTAATTTACATGGCAAAAAAAAATAAATCCAAAAAACCACTAAATTATGATTTGAATATTAGTAATGTTTCTGAAAATGTATGTAATTCTGCATCCCTTTTTCCCACATGACACTGTAATATCTTTACATCACGTGATCTTTCTCATATTAGGCACTGCATTTTACATAATGGTGAAAACTAATAGCTAGTATGAAAGAAGTAATGCTAAAAGAAAACTTTAAAAAAATGTTAGAGGAAGCATGAGCAAGATGAGTATAGAATTTTTTGTTTTGTTCCACCATCTCTGTACCAATACCTAGTTAATAAACCCAGCTGTGTTCACAATCCACAAAGATAACATGGGGAAAGTGATTCTTCTTAAGATACTGTTGGGAAGAAAAAGAGCAAAAAAATACACCATGAAACGTTGCACTAGCAATTAAGTACCAGTCAGAGGACCAATGCAAACATACCTGCATATGAAAGTCGAAGTGGAAAGAACATTTATTGTAAAATCAGTTCTGGAAAGCTGGACTGAAAGGTTTAGAAATCAAATTGGAAGTGGTTACTAGTAAAATAATCCCCAGAAGTAGATCAAATGGGAGTAGAAGTGTTGAGGAAAAGGGGGTGAGGAGAATAATAGTAATAAAATAGTCAATGCGATACGTGCTCAAACTAGAATAGAAAGAAAAGTCACAAAACTGATTAAAGAGCAAAGGGAAGCAGAGGCATTTTAGTGAAAGAAACTTGCACGTGATATGAATCAACAAAACAGACAACCTCAGTGGAAATAAGTTACAGCCATAAGAGAAAATGACTTAATAAATGTACTTTGACAGGTCCATAAATCTCTGCACTCCATAAGAATCAATAGTTTTACTTATTTGTTTAAGGAAAACAAATGTTTGGTTTGATTTGATGGAATCAATATAGGGGTTTTGGGAAGTGAGAGGCCACTGGGACTATTAAGAGTAAGAGCTAAAAATTATCCAAAGAATATCACAACATTGAGAGTGCCAACCTACCAATATTTGTATGATTAATAACACCTTAAGAAGAAAGTCACATAAAGAAAGACAGAAACTAGGACTGTGCAGCTCTTCTAATCAAAGGCAGAGCTCCCCCCTAATGGGAACCCCAGCCCAGTCTGAAGTAAAATGATGGCTGCAAATGGAAATGTAGAAAGGAAGAAGTAATCCCCCAAAACTGAGCAGAACTATAACAAAAGACTTTGAAGACAGCATATTCTGGTTTGTCTTCACAATATCTGCAAAAACTATTGCCTTTATCAAGCAGAGAAACACTTTGTATTTAAAACTCTATCACTTTTAATAGGTAATGAATGCTAAAGAATAGAAAAACCCACAACATCCCTTAAATGTCCTTTTTTTAAAATAATCTTAGAGTATGTGCTTTTAATAATCTTAGAGTATATAAAGCTTTTTTCTGACATCTTTGGTTTTCAAGGGGCAATGAAAAAATTTTTGTTCTTTCTGGATATTTCAATTCCAGTGCATTTACTAATCATCTGTTTTGCTAAAACCCACCTGCTGATTCATCTGGGTTAATTTATTTTGACAATGAAAGGATACCACAGTCAGCAAAATTATAAATCCTTAAGGTTTTTAGAAGGTCCTAATTAACTGCTTAATGAAAGAGCTGTTTGTAACTTTTTATCTGTAATTTAACAGAAAAAAACCCACACCAGGGCATTTTTGAAGAAAACATTTAAACAACCATTTCAACGTTTATCTAATATTCCTAGAACCCACAAACAGGCATTTTAAGTGTCAGGTGCCAGAAATTTTTATATGACAGAATACAACACTCTTTATACATACACACCGAGCAACAAGTACAAGGGACCCTCTCCAGAGCATTTATGAGTTATGGTATTAGGAGACAGACTGCTCCAAAGCATAGCCCTTTAGTATTCCTCAACCATCAATGCTAAACAGTGACATTGTCTTTATAATATTGCATCTGCACTTTTGCTGAAATCATAATTGTCCCTAAACACGGGACACCTACAAATGGCCTGTAGACTATCAATTCTCAACACCAGTACTCATCAATAACCAGCTTTGGCAGAACAAGCAAAGCTCCACTTACTTTCCAAATTACAAAAAAATAAGCATCCTTGTACTGTCAATGAAATTTCATGTTACCAACACAAGCTATTTCTCAATAAAACTCATAATTCATAAAGATAAGAGTGGACAAATTACATGGTGACTTGTCTGAGGGAGCTAAATATCATAAGTTTCAAGATATGCCTAAATCTGACTGAAAAGGGAAGGAAAAATAAGCTTAAATTTGGACAGAGGAGTCTCTTTAATAACAGAGTTGATATCAGCAAAATTAGGTATTTTCACGAGGCCTGAAGAGATTTTATGCACAAATGGTTGAAAAGGCAAGCATGGAAAAGACCTTTGGGATAAAAGCCTCCAGTGTTCTTGTCAAAAATACTGCTATCTGAGCCCAGTACCTACATTTAACATGAGCCAAGACATGCAGCCTACCATTTGCAACAAACAGAACTCAAACAGTTCAATTAAAAATTAGAAAGTTGCCACGCAGAACAGCCAATTCCATTGCATTCACCCTGACTTATCTATGACAGCAGTAATACACAGTATTTTAATCACTGAATCCAGAGAAGAATAAGCTAATTCCACTTTTTTCTGCCAACAAGTCTTCAAATAAGGGGAGGAAACAAGTCTGAATTGTAACAAACTACAAACAAAACAGGTTGAAAAGTAAATGAGATT
>VZTR01003109.1:7245-55272 GCA_013400775.1 Chaetops frenatus
TGCAGGAGTTTATGAGGTCCTCCTAGAGGAGAGGTATTACCTTTCACACTAACAGATTATTTTTTTTTCAAAGATAGGAAATAATCTTTCTCTCCAGAGACAAAATAAATTTCCAGGAATCTCAGCAATAGCCTGATTTGAACAGGTAAAACTGAATCTATGAGAAAATTTATATACATTGACAACACAGCTTTGCCCATCTACATATGTTAGGCATCCACTTTTAGCAAAAATAAAAGTTGGACAAAAGCTGAGAATTAATGATTTCAGTATGGCTGTGTTACTAAAAGAAAATCATACAATAAATAAAATATTTGGCCTTACTGCAGAAAGTATGTGCTATATTATACAGGTGTCTGTGACTAATCCACCTCTCTCAGATAAATATATAGGCAATGTTTGTCTTATTCACTGTAACAACTGAGAACCAAGTAAGTTTGAAAATGGAAATAACAACAACCATTCCCTTAGATGTGTTTCTTGCAGAAAAGTAAAATGGGTAAGCATAGAAGTTTGACTTTCATGTACATGCATGAAAATTGCTAAAGGAAGTTAAACTGAGGGTATGTAATCATAGTCATTTTTCGTCTGCTTTAGACTGGTTTTCACGGGATAGGTCCAGTTGAGGTGTAAATTTCATCTGTCTCATAACTGGTGGAAATCAGAAATGTCAGATCATTGTCAGTCTGGGAAGCAGTAGATCTCTGAGGAGGTCTTGCTTAGAACACTGCGTTGAATAAGAAGGTAAAGCACGAGCTAAGTAAAAATTTTCTCAGTCAAATAAATTATTTTAAAAACTAGTAAAACACTTGTAAAAGACTTCAAATTAAAGTGCCAGTAAAAAGACTTTTCTATAAAAGCAGGTTTCTTTTGGCTTTTCTAGAACTATAACCTAACTTTGGAAGGAGGTAATCTGGTTCAATCACCCAGCACATCCCCAAAGCAAGGACAGTCTTTACTTTAGGAAGCAAAGTATACACCATTTTGTGGCATTTTTAGAAGTACATGCATGTTGGGGAATAATTTTTATCTCTAATTTATTATTGCACAATCTGGTTCTCTTTTTGTCTCCATCCTCCTGACTTCAGCAGCAAAAATAAAAAAAGGAAGAAAAGGAAAATCTAAGGCTCTTCTCATTATGGTAACTGTAAAATTATACATGGCATATACTTTTTATTTCATGTTTTTGTTTTCCTATTACTTTGTCTATCCCAGGTTTTGTAGATAACTGAGCTAGTGGTGGTTTCAGCTGTTACAGTGCATAGGCTGTAGGTCAAATTATGTTGACCATATTGTCACTCCTTGTTTCCCTTGCCACATATTTTCACCGCAAAAAATGGAAATAAACAAGATAGAAAAAATTGTCCCCAACCTTTTAGGAATAGAGCATGTAGCTAGTTAATTGCAGAGAAGTTATTTCAGAACAGAAGGCTAGAAGGCTTCATAAGTTCTTCTTGATAATAAATTCAGGAAAAGATAAAAACAGTGGCAAATTCTTCAGGGACACTTGTAACAGGTAAGAGAGATATAGCAGACAGTGAGAGAGGCCTCACAAGTATGATGGAAATAGCTAAAGGAAAATTAGGACAGACCAGAAGAAAACCCCAGTACTCCCTACCAAAAGCAGCCAAATTATTTTAGAGGAAAATATAGACAAAAAGTTCTGGGATTTGGCCACAAGCAAGACCTGAGTGACCATTAACAAGAACTAGCTCCTGCTGAGTGCTGGGCTCACAATTAAAAAGACAGCAGTGAGATGAAAAACAAGAAAAATATCAAGGACTTAGGTGACTGATTAAAGAGGAAGGGTTGTCTCAACAAGGTTTGCAAAAACATCGTATACTTTTAGGAAGGTAAAAACATGCATTTGTGGGATAGTTTCTGTACCAGAGTTGCTGAGCCAACTGTCTTGTTTTCCAGCACTGGTTTCTATGGCTCAATGAAAGTAGAGCTTTCAGGATAGGAATTGAATAGAAACCACTAGTTAAAGCAGATGTTAAATGACAAGGGAACAAAAAACTTCTAAGGATTTTCTAAAACTTATGTAGAACATACACTGTATCATATATTTTGCAAACAGGCCTGCATGAATACCACAGAAGGATTTGTTTGACCACAAAAAGGAGAAACAGCACACCTAATTTCCAAGCAGATACTGGTAGCATCAGAAGCCATACAGAGTACATCATCTCGTTACAATATAAATCTTTGCCCCCCACCCTCTGATGTTCCTTGTTCCTGTAATCATTTAAAGTGAAATTCCAGGGAGAACAACTAATAGAGTCACAGCAGTAGACCTGCATTATAACAGGAGGGGACTGCGATTACTGGAGGAGAATTTAAACAACCCAGGATTATGTGATGCCCTAGCTGTTCTAGTTCACAGAAAGACCTCAATGGACTTAGGTAATTTTTTTCAAAATCACCCACCCCCCACAGCATTCCTCAGTTCTCTGTGTAGAATAATGCACTGTTGGCTCATGAAATAAAGGAAAATGACTGGTACTGTCCCAATTAGAGAGTCTTGCTGTCAGTTTTGCCTTCCACTGATACCCAGTATGACAAGAATATCAATATGACTTCAGCTGAACTAACACACTGTGTATCTGGGCAGATTAAGCAGTAATAAGAAACACACTGGATGACATCAGGTAGGGTTTGTTCTGCCTATGCTTTGGGATATTAGAAGGGGGCAGCTGTTCAATCAATTCTTGTTCTTTGCAGAACCTGTTGATCAGGAATGTTGCAAGGGGCATTTTTAAAGATATAAGAGGTAGGGGTACAAGTCTCTACACTTGCTACTCTTAATGTCATGTTATCCATAGTTAAAGTTGGACTACTAGTGCTGCATATAAATGGATGTTTCCACCTCTTCTCATGAATGTAAGCATAGGCTATCTTAGGAGGTTAGAACTAAAAATTCCCCTTTTCACCTCTCACAGAAAAAAAAGACCTCATTGGAATAGAAGATAAGCAGACTAATATACCTGACATGAACACAGATATTGACAGGAATGTTCTCAGTACACTTCCCACAAGATCTGGTGAAATTTTTATGAAAAAACGAAAATTAAAACTATATTGTAGATATTCTTTTGAACTGAAACACTATCACCTGCTAATATGAGGTAAAATTGACATATTTATACTCTTGGCTGATTCTATACTTCAGCTTTATTCTTGAGTTCTTGAGGGCATATTAATGGAAAGATCATGACCTAATGTTAATCAATATATATAAAAATTGATTCGTGTCTAACGTAAGTCTAGTGCGGTCTAAAAATCAAAGTTGGAGGGCAAAAAAAGTGGTTTTTTTTAGGGGCAGAGTGCAGAAGTTTAAATTTGTCATAGATAGAGCAAAGTCATTTGAAAAATGTACCAATAAAGCAATGCAGACAGAACAAGATAGAATTCAGAACAGATAATGCAAGCATACCTTTATTTTCCTTTTAAATTTGATTTTGAAATGAACGTACAGCATAATAAGCAAATTCTTGTCATGTCTTGCTAGACATACAACTGTGCCATGCAAATTTTCCTACCAAGGTCTTATGCTGAGTAAGGCAAGGATGGATTTCTGACTGCTGATTTGGAAGCCATGAAAGGCCTTGACAGATTCCTGTTCCTTCTGAGGCAGTTTTCTATCCAAAAAACTGACAAAGGAAACAAAAGCCAACTGATCCAACTTGCCAAGCCTCCATAAATGTAAGATTTTCCATAAATGTAAGATTTTCCAACTCAATGGCTTTATAATTTCTACAATGTCAAGGACATATCACAACACTCTCTATACCCTGGCATTTTCTTCTTCCCCAATAACCTACCAAGAGCTACTGAAAGATCATGAACCATTTCTTTATTGAGCTAGGAATAAAACATGTATATAGAGGTGCCATGGCTTTCCAAATTCTTGAATCTTTCTGTAGGGCTGTCAGAGGAAAGGATATTTGAAATCACACTGCTTTAAAGACTTTTAAAAAAATATTTATTATTATTACTGCTGAATTCTTAGAGATTTCCTGCCAGTCCCACAATTTAACATTGTAGTTCCTTAAGCAATACTGTTTTCAGCAGAGATTTGGACCTAAAGAAAATCAGAAGCAAAGATAATACCAATGTCTTCTTCATGTCAGTCTTCTCCTAGTAAATTATTATGTGGTAAACAAGCAGACAAGCCACCATTCAAGAAGAGACTATTTGGCAGTTCAGGACTGAACTGGATGTTTATGGTTATACAGAGATTGTTAAAAACTATCCTGGAACTGTTCCCTAGCCATTTTTCTACCCTTTCTCCTCTGTTTCTGTTTATGAATTTATGTGATAGCATTATACATATTAAATGTGCTTTAGTTTGCCATTGACATGATGACAAGTAAGAGCTCTTCTCTGATTAGCAAGATGGGTTGGGAATGCACTCATGTGGCTGCTCTGTTCTGAAAGTCACAATCTCATCTTGCAGGATCTATTTCTGAGCTGCTGCTGACTTCATTTTTCCAACCCTTACTTAGGGCTCTATGTATCTTGCAGATTAGATGCAATTCTCCCTCCATAATTCAGCATTTCAAGGAATCTTTGCAGCTTCTTATTTATCTCTCAGAGAGATATTAGTGATATCTTCAGCTTTATTGTGATTAATATGTACATTTCTTCCACCATACAGGATTTAAGTTTTCTTTAGTTTAGTTCTGATTCTTTCTGTGCCTCCAGCTATGTTCAGCTAGTGTTTTTCCCAGATCAAAACGTCATTCCATTAAACCTTCATGCCTTCCATCCCATCAAAATATTGATGAATTTTCCCAGAAAACACCCTGGAAGCTGAATACATGCCAGTTCCACTTGCAGCTTTTGCTGGACTGAAACTTTGAGCTCTGCATGACTTTCTGCCTCAGGTGGCTCTTAGGTTTGGATTTTCTTATGTCTTCAAGTTCAGAGGACTGACCATTCTCCATAGTATTATTGTGGACTGGTTGATTTTCTTTGCCTGATGAACTCAAAATGTTTCATGAGGATTTAATTCTGATTTTTTCTGTAGTAGCTCCCAGAATTTTTTATTCTGCTCACAGACTCACCTCCTGCTGGGAACATATCTAGTCCTTAAAAATTGCTCTTAGGTCTCAGTTCTGTCACAGACTATTCTCTGGTTTCATCTTCAGTTTGTATTTTTCATTGTTTGCAGCTATGTAATACTACACTCTTCAAATTTCCCTATAACAGTAGCAGTATTTCTTTCCTTTTTTCTGCATTACATTGAAATTATTAGGCACATAGAGCAGTTAAAAGACAACTATTCTAGAAATAAGGCAACCTTCTAAATTATTTCCTCTGTTGCTGGCACCCTAATACAGATGCTTGCAAGCACAGCATGACAGGCTATTTAAAACTTCCTGTGAGTTTTCCAAATCTCCAGAGAGTTTTGCCTCCAATGAAGCTTTTAGTTACTTTATTCTTTCACTCCAGCTCTTTTCTTGTTCAATTTTACAAAGACCAGGTGGTGATCAGCAATCATTCAGAGCCTACCATTCCCAGTAGAGTTCTGCTTTATTTGATTGTTCTTGCCAGGTACCTTGTGTACAGTCAGAGGGAGCAAAGAAGCAAGGACTCTTACCATATGCCATGAAGGAACATGCAACTGCTAGCGTGAAGGAAGAGGTGACAAAAGTTACTGTGAACTCTGAAAGAAAGCAAGCAAGGAATGGCAGCTCCCAGTGGGTGAGGGAGAGGGCAGGTGCTCAGCCCTCGCTCTGACACATGCCCTCAAATCACTAAAGCACAGAGATCTTGGTGTCTCTTGTTTCACGTACATCAGATGATTTCTTATCTGAAAGGCACAAGATTTGCAGTTCACGCTCTCCACAATCCCAAAAGAGTCAGACATTCAGCTGTTACCAGCAGGGTCCTGTGGGCTCCAATAGCCCTGATCAGCCACTCCCCACACCCTTTGACCATTGGTCCAGGAGCCTTGGTTCAGTTCAGCTCAGCACACCCACTTGTTGCTTAGGCTGAGTCACAGGAGTGCCTGTCTCTACTCTTGAGTCTGGCCTTGTTTCCTGGATGAAGCTAAGATGTGTGTTGTAGGTAGCTGCTATCTAGCCCCATGTTCTAGATGGACCTGGCACCCTCAGTGCAACCTTGTTTGCATCCCTTTTCCAGTCAGACCCTGGACATGGCTCGTTTCCTCACTATGTCAGAGGCTGTTGATAGACCCTGTTTCACACCACCAGCTTTGCTCCTTTAGTTTGAGTCCCTTGGGATGGTGCCCTGTCAGTGAGATGCTGCCCAGCTCTGGGGTCAGCCATTGCTCCTGGCTTGGCTCCTGTCGTGGTGTAGCCCTGTTCATGTCGTTCCCCAACAGCTGCAATCTCTTCTCTCCATGCAGAGAAGAGCAACCTTACAACACAAAGGCTCCTGATGAAACAGGCATAAATTGTGCAGGTAAGTCAATGCAAGGAGTTTTATTTCTTATTGTATGACTTTATTTATCCTGAATCTATTCAGGTGCCATACAATGAAATTTTCATCTGTGCTTTTTCAATAAAAAGATCTAAACTTACTACATTAAGTGACCCAGAGCCAGACAGGCTGGTCTGTACTTTCTCACCATTATGTTGGAGGGGAATATGTCCTAGACATGTTCAGCTCAAACACTTCCCAGATGATGCATATTGAGTTGAGATATAACAAAAATCAAATTAGCAGAGGGCATATTCAAGGGAATCAGAAAGGCAGGAGAAGTTCTGTGACAACTTTCTCAAATCCAAAACTGTATTCTTAAGTCCCTAGAGAAGACTGTCAAATCTCACTCCACAAGCACGGAAAGGAAAGAAAGCCAGCTGCTGTCACTAATGTAACAGCATCTGCAGAAGCCATGCTAACAGCTGAGAACAGCTGAGAGGAAAGACACATAATATATAACAGTTTCTTCTACATGTAGTTGGGAATGATGTTGCAGTAGAAAGATGTCACCGATAATAGTGTCCTGTGTAAGGCTCCTGCTGGGATGGGTGTTTGCCCAGCAGAGAGAAGTCACAAGCAGTGAAACAGCTGTGCAAGAGAGAAAGAAAATTATACTTCTCATCTGAACTTTTAGGTACAGAGCTACCATAAATAACAGCACACATAGTAGCAGTAGAATTCTGCATTTGAACACATCATTTTCTGCTAATAGGGGTCTACAAGGAAGTTTCCTATGACACATAATTAAAAGCAGTCAGCCTGATAGACTCCTCTTCCAATTAAGAGATTTTACATGAGGTTTGCTTCAAAGCCATGTAAAAAATTTCAATTAATGTCAAAGAATTAATAAATATTTTCTAGTTTGTTTCTAATGTAGACTTTGTAATGTATTTCACTGGTTACCTACAATATTTTCGCATGAACATAGGGCATAGGAATTTTCATCTGATGATAAAACCTGTTAATATTTCTCTAAATCATTGGTTGATTCAGCCTTTTATCATAAACAACAAAACTTCATCAAAGAATGATATTGGTAGTTTTTGTTTGTGAGATTTCCCTGTGTGTTTGTTCTCTAGTTGAGAAGTTTGTGAAATTCAAACTTTTCTGTTTCCTCTTTAAGTTAATATTCAGCTGAAAGAAATTTTTAATTCTGAGTTTGTAAAATAGACATTGAAATTTCTGTGAGTGATTTTGTGTAAGAACAGAATTATAAACTGTTCTGTCTTAGGGCAAAAGCAGTGAAAATATTGCAGTACCTCTGTACTGATTTGCTTTTACAAAACAGACAAAAATAGACAAAAACACCCCAATTACCACTAAAACTATGGATTACTTTTGTTGGAGTCTATAGATGTTAAATAACTGTAATCTATTAACACTGTTAATAGATCAGTCTGTGTTTTACAGTTCTGCTCCTACAGGGAAATAAATGGAAGATAAAGCAGTGTAACTGTTGCACTAACTGAATGCATTTCTGAATTATTCAAGTTAAACACAAGGTTTCATGCCTTTCCTTTTCACTGCCTATGTCAATGATCTATTGGGTGATACTAGATAAAGAGGAAAACTATTGACTTTTAATTGACTTATTTATTTTAAGTTACTATGAAATAACATTGGCCAATTAGGTGGTTTTGTCCCCTCCACTGCTTGTATTTATAAAGACCCTCATCCTAATGTTTTGGATATAAATACACCAATTTTAGTATACAAAACTATTTCTATGCATGTCTACATGGCATTACATCTTTAGCTGTTACTAAAAGTTGCATTTTTTGTTACTGAGGTTTTTCTACACTGTAGTACACAGAAATAATCTCTGCCTCTTAAAATTAAAACACAACATGATTCCACCCCATGTAAAGGCTGAGGACTAGCTTCATTCCATGGGAGCTTGGTGAGGAGCATGATATAGGGTCCTCTGAAGTGCAAATTAAAACCTATTTTTTAACATGGTCACACAAATTAAAAATGAAAGAATAAAAATGTTTTCTGAAACTGAGTAGAGTGCAAAACTATATTTTGTATTACACTGGAAATCAGATGCCTGAAGAGACAGCAAATAAGCATTGTGGTAATAGTGGTGAAACAGCAATACTTTTTATGAGTGATTTGTTACTCTCTTATGTATCATGGATATAGACAGAAGAACATGAGAGTTAGTGCAGGAGACATGGAGATCAAAATTCCCATTTATTTCTCAGCAGATTTTAAGGCAAGAAACCTCTAATTCTTGTCCGCTTCTTTAAGTTTCAATTTCCTAAGTAGAGTTCAGTGATTTTTGTTGTTGTTGTNCTTGAGACTGAAGTTACTATTAGCCTCGGAATATCTCCCAGATGAAGTTTTAAAGCAAGACCAAAATCAGAAAACAGAGAGACCTTCTCTGAATTATTCTGACCTTGTTAACACATTTTTCTGGGGTATTAAATAGACACATAAATTACTGGCACAAAACAGCTTAGCTTTTTTTCCGGGTTCTGAGTGCAACTGTTTTAGTCTCTATAATATGAGATTATAGACCTTTCTTACAGAGATAAAAGGGAAAGCTCAGCATGTTTTCCTCACTCTTCAGCAGCAATTGTAGAAAACTGGAGTCAGGAGAGAGCTTAATCCCAAGTCTTATAGCATCACCTGCTGTTCAAAATAGATATATATCAAAAAAATAAATTCTGTTTAGTTTAGTAGGGGAAAAGAGCCCACACTCAAAGCCTGTATGAACAGGAACCTGCATTACGGAGAGGCTGGAGTGCAGAGAGTTCAACACTTTTGATAGTCCAGGTTTTGTTCCTTAAGCCAGCCTTCCAGCCATAGCTTGGGTGAGGCTAATGCACTATGTAAACAAAAGTTCTGCATCTCTGAGTTGAAGGAACTGTAGTACCTGGTCTGCTGTCTGCCTCCTCCATCATGTTATTGTGAGGGATGATCACTATGGGATCTTTCTGTCCATGAAGAAGTATTCCGTGGGACAAGCACTAGTCTAAGTATCAAAGTCTTGAAGTGAATTCTACTTGCTGTGGCTGACTGTCCTCATGATCTAGATAAAAATCTTTGATTCTTTTTGTGTTAATTCTCTCCTCTGTAAAATGTAAAGTAAGCAATGGTTAGACTTTGAAGATCTAAAGTTGCTAGCTTCGTCATTCACCAGCTGCTTAATTTTGGGTACTGTCTAGTACCCCATTTTCCCTTCCTGTAAGAGATGACCAACAGCTCCTAGTTTGCTAAGAATAATTCAGCTATACATTAGCCCTTTGCTAACTCTCTGGAAGATATGAGATGTCAAAAAGACTGAGATGCTTAGGAAGCCAGGTGCTGGAGAAATCTACCTGCCTTTGATATAAGAATCTATACACTTAGATACATTTCAGCTTTTTCACTGCAGAAAGCCCTCCCTACACCCAGGATACATGAAAGGCCTCAGGCTACATTATGTTCAGTGGCAGTCAAGGACAAAGAACCCATGAAATGGGTGAGAAAGATCTGACCTAATGGACACTGTTGCAGTCACTATAGAGATTCTGTAAAAAACATTAAATGCAATGGTTCTTACAATGTAATGAATTAATGTCTGTATTTGAGTGAATTTTCTCTCTTTAGGAGACATGCAGGATAGATTTAGACAAATAAGAAATGCTGGTTTTGTGCTTTCAAAGGCATTCTGTGCACCATGTTATATGAATTGTTGTATTTCACTAGGTTTCATTTCTTCATGGAATATAGTCAATGAGATATTCCCATTAGTATCCCCTGTTCAGTGTTTTTTTAAATTAAAGTAAGTCTTTGCATTTATTGTTGCTGTTATGCCACTAACTAGTGCTTAAACTACAAAATTAAATATTCTTGCTGGATCCTGCAAGTTAGTATCAAAAGACCTTAATGTTTTTATTCTGTAGGTGCTACCTGATGTCAGTACTCTCTAGTCAATGTCCATGAACAGTTGTACATAATCAGTGATGACATCATCCATTTCCTTATGATGTCATCAGTCCTGCTATTAACTACAGTAAGAGCTGCTGGAAGAATCTTTGTGTAAGAAAGAAACTGTGAAGTCACTGTCTCTAATACTGCCTACTTTCATTTTAGGACCATCCTGGAGGTCAGGTAAATGGTGGCAGAACAAACATCCTGCACTACTGATTTGAGGAGATGGGTCCAAGACAACCTAAGCTACTAAACATTAGGCCTCTGTGGGGCATTAGTAAAAAAAAAAAAAAAAAAAAAAAAAGATTGACCAATGATAGATTCAAGCATCTTAGTTATATTGGTGATCTTTATGAAGCTGTATTCTCCTTTCATGAACACTGAAGGTATCAAACAACTATTATTTAGTCATGGCTACTTTAGTCAAAGGGCACTCCTTTGAAAAGCTTCTTCACATTCCTTTTTCTTAAGGTCAGTTTATGAGATCCCACTACTGGGCTGTTTGGGGGTTTTTTGTTGACCCCTTAAATTTTCACCTTAGTACTGCATTTGCTACCATAAAAATACGGTTATGTAAATCTTTTCTTGGGTCTCTAAGTCCTGCATGGTACACTTGCATTGTCAAAGAGCTTAGGACTCTGTCATTTCCCATGTCTTTGTTTCTTGATTATCCTTAGTGCACTTGTATTACATTGTTAAAACTTAGGGCAATCACTACTTCAGGTATATTGAAGGGGTGAGAAAAAAGTAAAATATTTTTTTTTAACAATCCTACAGCAAATATATTGGGGCTCATGACAAACACTATGTATTGTGACTGTTCTGCTGGGAAAAGGGACCCCTTGTATAGTGTGGGGTGGGTGGCCAGGAGGAGAAGCATGACATGAGCCCTGGGTAGTGAACAGCAGAAGAGCAGAAAGAAGAGAGTTTATTGAGTCTGGGTGCATCTTTTCAAAGGTGGGTTTTTGAAGCTCCCACCTTGTTTCCTGATTGGTTTGGGCTATAGCCTGGGCAATGCCTTGATCAGTGACTTAAGTTGTGTCTTATTGGTGGAGGTTTTGACAGACAGCTTAGCCTGGTACCAAGGCAAGCCTTATGCACTGCAACACCTTGAGCAACGTTGATTCAGGCCACGCTTCTCTCAGGGCAGGCCAGGGATAGGCCCCTGAGGCCAGGGCCATGGACAGTGTACAGCTGCAGAGCTGCAGGTCTCTCTGGGCTACACGGATGAACCCCATTTAGATCCTCTGGGGGGGATAGAATTCCTGCCATTTGGTGACCTGCAACCAGAGGTCAGCCATTGCCTTAATATCAATCCAAGTCCATTTTAGTGAGATTTAACCTGAACCGTGAAATCACACTTCATTTCTTGCAGCTTCACAGGCTCCCTGGCATTGTGTCCATGTAACTATTACTATTTTATAAGCCATTAAAACTATCTTTGTTTCCTAAATGACAGAAGACTTTGATTCTCTCCTTCCACCTGTGCACATAAAAGAACACAAAATAGGCATGATTCTCTTCCTCTACTGAAAATCATTATCTACAGACAATCACTCTTCAGTCATTCCCCACTCTTAATATAGCAGTTGTCTTTATACAATCCAGCACCTGATCCCCAGTAGTACAGGATGCAATTTCATATTCCACACAGCTTTCTTCCACTCTGCAAGTACATATGCAGCACACACATGTGGCTCACTGGTGTATACACATCAGGAATCTTCTCTTTATTCAGCAGTAATGGGTTCAAGCAAGCTCCCAGATCCAAATAACACAAGGTTCTGCTTTTGTCCTCATGAATTTCACCTAGTGTGTTGCTGCCTTGAACTTGAATAAAGAAACGGAAAACAGAGCCACACACCACCAAACAGGCCTGTCCTTTTGCAGCTAAAGCAACACAACTTTATTAGGAACCTGTCAGATATAGACAGACAGATTCAGGAGATTATAGCTTCATAGGTCAGCGGGAGGGAGCAGCAGTAATAAAGAAGACAGATGACCTGTGGTACTCCTAATAGTCACTACTATATCAACAGAGGTGCAAATGTTTGTACCACATCTGGACAGCTGATACCATTGTTCTCAAGGTATTTCCTGAATGACACCGCCCCAGACAATGCACTGTGGGGTGTAGGTGGGGACAAACGTTCCCCCTAAAATCTCTCCCTAACACACAGGGCTGCCTCATCCTTTGTGGTCCAGCAGGGACCTTTTTGCTGCTATAACCCTGCATGTAAAAAAATGTGTTCCAGCAAACATTATGCAGTCTCTTACTGATAAGACCAGTCTCTTTCATGCTCAGTTAGAACATTTTTGTTATGCCAAGAGTTCTGAGAGATACACTGTAATCAAAGAGTCTTGCAGGAAAATTCTCCTTTAATAATGATCTTGCTTCCTTTTTTCTGCTCTCCTACAATGAAAGAAGTGACATTTTTCCTTAATAAGAAGGACTGGAAGCACTGAACACCACAGTATGTTGCTGCTGCTTCAGTGGAAGCTTTGTCTCATTGACAGTTGCTGTCACAAGCATCAATAATTTAAAACCACAGACACTGTGAAGTTGTAAATAATTTTAAAAATGTAATTCATGTCCATTCTTATTGCTGCAGCCCAGTCAGAATCCAAACATTTTTATACCTGTATTTATACTAAGGAGTGCACACAATAGCCAGCCTGCAGCCGTTCACTCCAAACAGCCCCTATTATTTTTATTTAGTTAACATTTCCATATTATGTACTTGAGAGCAGAGGCTCTGACATACTGTAGCACATTGAAACAGCAGGTTCTGAAGTTCATTCAGTCAGAGGTTCCCCAGAAGAATGGTAATATTACTAATTCATAGAAAATCTTTAAATAAATAATAATTTTACACACACATGCCAAAAACTCCACAATAAAAGCAAGCAAGAAAACAAACTAGCATAGAAAAGAACCAAAACTAAAACCCAAACCTAGAGGCCTCATTGCTTGCCATATACAAAAACATACCAAATCAAAAGATGATTGAGGTGTGCTATACCTAATAATTCTTCCTTAAAGAAACATTAAAATAAAGCAAAACCTACAAAAACTACCCAGAAAACCCCAACCTACAAACAACAACAACAACAGCAACAACAACAACAACAACAACAACAATCATTCTAAAGTTACTTGAAAGAGCTCTACAGGTTTTTTTTCCTCTTTATAGAATTAAGAAATATTGGTTGCAAAGACACTTTGTGGAGTTTTGCTTAAGGAAAACTTCCTGACAAGGACTCTTGTGAACAAATTCAGATTCCTTTCCTGATATGAAGCATTAATAAATTAGATTCTAATTACTTACCAGGGTTAAAAGCGTTGAGGCTAGGCAAGTCTCCCAAGTGACATGTGCTTCTGAAACACAGGCATTACAGTATTATTGAGATCTATTAAAGGGTTACTTCTTATTTGTAAAAGGAAACATCAAGAATAAGTGTAGTTATAGTAATGAGAATATTCCTGTCACCAATATAATTTGCATGCATTAATAGTTTTTGCTCATACATGTAAAGTTACTGAGTAAGGTTGTTGAACTTGTTACTGAGTTACATTTTTTTCTGATGAAGATGATGGAAGTCTTCTAATGTGAGTCTCATATAGGGTTTGGGAAAGGTTTTCCTTGTTTATATTTTTGTTTATTGTTTTCCTTGTCTTTCATAAATGTTGTGTATAGGTAAAACCTTATAAAATAAGGTCCTTTTGACCTGTATAAAATCATGGCTCAGACCTGTCACTGTTTATCTTCACTTTGATAAGGCTTTCTGTTCTCTTGGGAAAGGTGCATACCAGAGGAATGACTACAGCCATAAACACCGTGTGAGAATGTTTTTCCTTTACTTCCCAGAATGCTGAGAGGTGGCATGTTTGAGTGAAAGGCCAATAAAGGCAGAAACGTCTGCTCTAACAAGTGCTTGGAGGTGTTGGCTGTTTTGTCTTTCCTCCTGCATGTTCCCAAGACTTTCTTTAAGCTTTCCCATAGTAGATACATATAAATACTGGAGCCTGTGTAATAAAGATAGATCCTGCTGGAAGAAGCAGTGGTCTGTTTTCTTCCAAGCTGCTGCAATAAAAGGAAGGAAAAGCTGTGAATTTGCCTAAACATTGATGCTATTGCTTTAATAAACTATCCTGGGGAGTGGGAAACCTTGTCTCTGGCAGAAAGTCTTCGGTGCATCTCTTTTTAGTTGTGACAGCTAAGTTTTGTGTCTGCAAAAGAAAAAGTAAGTTGTGTGCTGACTAGCTATAAAAAAGGTAAACTAAAACAGCTACAAGGGCACAAGAAATCCCTAGATTCAGAAAGAAAGAAAAAATCTTCAAGGTTTCTAAAGAAGGAAAAAAAAAAATATTCAAGCCTTATTTTCTACAAACTTTCTCCAAGATCTTTTCATTCCACTTGTTCTCCCAGCACCTCATGAAGAAAGCTTTCCCTTTTCACCAGTAACATCTCAATCCTTAAGAAAAGTCTCCCCAAACCGAGCTTAGTAGGATCTAATTAGATGATGGGGATGTTTTTCATCCTGATATAACTGATAGGTCTTATTATATTTTTTAAGCAATCTGTCCTTGGTTGCTCTTACTGCAATTTAATCCATTGCCTGGCCCACTCTAATGAGGCTGTAGTAATTCTTGCAGAAGTTAGTTATACTTTTAAGTACATAAACATACAATAAGATTCCCATCATCCAACTTTATTTATTTATGCATTCAGGCTTCCCTGAAGTAAATGTTCCTAGTTATTTAATTGCTCATGCCTAGACTTTTTTGTTTGGTTTATGTGAGCAAATGCAGGTTTACCTCTGAGATAATAGTCTTGAGCACCTTTAGAGACATGGAGGAAAAACAGACACAATTTTGAAAAAAATATCTGTGTCAAAAATCATGCCTTTAAATTGTCTTATTTATACCTGTTGGGGGTTAGGTTTTCTTTCCTTTTGTTCCTGTTTATGTATAGCATTTTTTCCCATAAGTTACTAAGAAACACTAAGGACTGGGTACTTAAGAAGAACAAAAGAATTGGCCAAGCTCAGGGGAAGAAGGCATCTGGTTGCACTTCTCTTACCTGGGAGTTTTTCTTGGAGGGACAGAGAGATCTCGAGAACTGGGCTAGTAAAAGGCAGAGCTGGGGCAGCTGCTGGCTGTCGCTGTCAGCTTCAGAGGAGGACAATCAGAGGTGCTGCTTGGGGAAAGGAATTCGTTGCTGCTGCCGGAGCCCAGCCCAAAGCTGCTTCTTCTGCCGTGGGGTGAGCCTCTGCTTGTGAGAGCAGCCACTGGACTAGGACCTTACTAACACATACCACACTAAAAAGGGGACCTATTATCATCTGCTCGAGTGCCTGGGATCCTGAGCTCGCCTCTTTCTGCCCCACTGGGAACCAGGCTGCCGCTGCCCCCCCCCCTGCCACTCCTTTAGCACTGCTCTGGGTTTCACTGCACTGTAGCCCCGCCCCCCCCGCCTGCCAAAATGTCCTGCCATCCCAGCTTGCTGCTTCCAAGAGTCCTGCTGGGGCACCGGGATCAACTGCCCCAGGGGGTTTGTGAAGCAAAGCCTCCACTCCATCCCAGCTGAGCCACCATTGCCACGCGCTCCCCGAGCTCGCGCCACAGCGCCCCCTGCAGCCGCAGGGGAATCATTGCACCTGCCCTGCCCACTGAGTGCCACCACCGCCCCCTGCCGGCTGTGACCGGAACTGCACCGAAGGGGAAAGTGCCTGCAGGCCAGCAGGCTGTGACCGGGTTCCTGCTTCTGTTTGTTGTTAATGCCATAGTGGTTGTTGTTTGTTTGCTTTATTATACATACTAGAAAAGAACTGTTATTCCTATTCCCATATCTTTGCCTGAGAGCCCCTAATTTCAAAATTACCATAAATCGGAAAAAAAGAGTTTACATTCTCCATTCCGAGGGAGGCTCCTGACTTCCTTAGCAGACACCTGTCCTTCAAACCAGGACAATACCCAATATCTCTAAGGGGAGCAAAGTATTACTTCTTCAGATGCGTAAATATCTATCAGTGATGAAGAGAGATGGAGAGACTGACTGGGTTGTGGTCAGAATCTAAATTTATTGTCGGCTACACATGTTTATATACTATTCTGGTTCATTCATCAAATCCATGTCTCTCCAATTCAGAGATAAGGATGTTTTATGGCACCATGTCAAAGGCCTTACAGAAATCTTGATAGATGATATCTGTTGGTCTTATGTTGTTGACCATTGCTGTCACTACATCATAGAATTGGTCCTGACCACCATACTGGTCAGGCAACTTCCTCTAGCATTCACTGGTGCTTCATCCTGTAGGCTTTATTACACCTACATTCCAACACTCTACATCTAGCATAGGAACATGCTGCTCTTTAATATTTTCAGTCACTTCTCTGGGTCTTATCTGACTTAGATATTAAGAAGCAAGAGTGAAAGGAAAAATGGACAAAAAGTGTGTAGTGGTTTCACGTTCGCCTGATCGCCTGCTCACACCAGACAAGAGTGTAGTGTAGTGATTTGGTGAGAATAAGGATTAAGAGAAATGCAAAGCAGGCCTAAAACTTCAAAGATAGTTTATTAAAAGACCTAAAAGACAAGGGAAAAAAAAGAACTAAAATCACTCCCCAGATGTAATACCAAAATCAACCCCCAGATGGTTTCTTTCTCCCCCACCTCATTTGTCTTCCTTTACAAACATCTTTTTCCATCAACAACACAGGGAAAAAAACTTAGAAAATCCTTGGTCAGTTTACTACTCTTAAAATAGGCTTTCATCAGTTCAGTTGGAAGAAAAGTCTCTCTTGTCTCACTATGGAGATTTTCCCACAAGAAATACAAGTCTCTCGTGTAATTCAATTTCACCGTGAACTGCTGCCCGGAAAAGGATATCTGTTCACATGTGATAGTCTGTCCCTTGGTTAAAGCTTTCCCCACAACTGTCATCCAAGGGCTCATTTGTATACTATGGGGTAGAATTTTAAGGATGAGTTGTCCTGGTAGGAAAGTAAAGGTCTCTCTCTGGAAGCAAAGTGTCTCTCATTCCTGGAACAAAGGGTCCTCTTCTTCTATCTCTGAAGGCAAGAGATATTTTATATCTCTCATCTCTGCGGCCTGGTGCCTGGTCCTGTATCTCTCTCAGGTCAAGTTTCTCATTAAATCACAACTGCTTCAACTTGCTTCAGCTCACTTCATCCCCCAACATATTCATGAGTTACAAATAGAGTTCATTCGCCGTAGCTTTACAAAAGGATTTCAGCTTTAAAAGCATCTCTTCTTTCTCTCTTCCCTTGGTCTTTAATTTTCTTCTTACTGACCTAAGAGCTTCTGTAGCTTTTTTCCCATGTCTCNGATGGGGGGGAGCCAGCAAGGACCCAGCCACAGCCCTGGCACGGTCCCCAGGCCCTGAGGCCCAGAGCGGCCGGCCGGGCCCGCAGAGATGTTCCCTTCCCTGCCAACGGAAGTCAAAGAGAACTTCCAGCTTCCCGTTCTTAAAAATGTAAGTTTTGTAAAAGTGTTTTCACTGTTCAAGTGGCTACATGAAGTGCCCATCTTAAAATTAGCCAATCTGTGGGCTCCTCACCTCTGCTGGAAACTGTGCCCTGGAGGAAGTTGAAAAAAAAAAATCTTTCCAGGAGGAAAAAAAGTTGTTTTTTTCCAAACCATGACAGAGTGGGATCAAGACAGGCAAGTTCAGATCTGGAGGCATCAGCTTATGAATTTTGAGAAAAATGGTTTTTTACCTGAGAAACTTGAGAAACTTCATCTTCGTAAGTAGAGAGGGTGTAGTGAAATCCATTATATTGTATACTTATCTATGTACTAGAGTAATTCCTCCACTTCCAAAACTTCAATAAATAACAGTACTTACCTAAAATGAATATTGCCTTTCAGAAAGTTATTTCAAGTAAGTAGACTAATATTTATCTATTTCATCCATATTCTGATTATGACACCTACAGACCAGAGGAGAGCTGTGCAAAAGAGTGAAGGTTATTTTTAGGAGAAAAAAAAATTGTTGCTCATTCCAACACAAGAAAAAATATTTATGATGAAGCATATACCCCTCCTGTTATTGAGCTAATAGTGCCAAATTCACATGCTTTTCTTTATTTCGTTTCATTTGAAGTGGACCAAACAACAGCTTTCCTAAATCTCTCCAAGGATAACTTTACTAGCATAGCTGTAGATTAGCGAGAAAGAACTTTACAAAAGGATTGTGTAATTCCTGAAAAGTGTACATTGTTCCATATAAGAAAGCATAGAACTTTAAATGTAGTG
Organism: Chaetops frenatus; assembly: GCA_013400775.1. Lineage (NCBI taxonomy): Eukaryota > Metazoa > Chordata > Aves > Passeriformes > Picathartidae > Chaetops > Chaetops frenatus. The sequence continues at coordinate 25,905 of VZTR01003109.1, forward strand.
CTTTTCACCAATGGCTATTGAAAAGTTACTGCCTGAAGAGAACTGTGACAATTTTTATCTTCTTCAAATTGAAAGAGGTCAGGAAAAAAGAAGTGTTTGCAACAGGGTCAGGGATGCTGTAATTTATGTTTGCCTCTGGGTCCCATGAAAACAATGAATTTGAGTAGCCTTGGGCTGGTGAGGCATGGTGTTCAACCCAGCTGTGATTACAGCTTTGATAGTGACTCTACAAAATGAAAATTTGTTCAGGAGAGCTTCACCACATGGGGAGGGAGGCAAGGTGTCAATATATAAAAAAGAAATAGAAAAGGCATGGTAAAATTTTTATCTGCTGAAGGACAGGAAGGTCACTAGTCTTTTCTTCCTGTGATCTCCTTAAACATGTGTCATGTTTTTGGGGAAACTACTTGGATAATACATTACATGCAAAAGATCAACTTAAGTTAATACGAGGCACTAATATATGGTTATTATACTTTTTATAATGTACAGTATACACACACAACAGCCTCAATCAGGCATCAGAACTGCTGCCCAACACTTTTGCTCTTTTCGTTGTGCATGGCAAATTTCTGGTGTCTGCTTTCAGGGTTTCCAAATCTTCCAGTCTTTGCTTTGTCCTCCCTTCTTCCTTTCATAGAACAATTTCTGATTCTTCTTAGGTATCCCTAAATACTTCCCAATGGGTACAGGATACTTCAAATCCTGGGTGAGAAAATAAGAAATTTATTTCAATCTACTCTGTGAAAGAAGTGGAGACTACAGTCAAAGCTCTATTTATTATAGTGAGAGACTTCTAACCATGACTGCTGTTAACATTGCCATTACCAAAAGACAGATTTAACAATGGGATGTCTTTCATCACCAACTTCATATACCATCTTCTCTGGTCACTCTGGACTTAATTTGGTTTACCAGAAGACAATTTTTCTCTTCCAGTCTACACCAAGTAATTGGTACCACAGCTTCCTTTTATTCACTGTTAAACTTTGACAAGTTGCTATATATATAGATGTAACTAATTCCTGTTTGCATTGTGTCTTTTTGAGACAACGGTCTATGGCCTCAAACTCAACTTATTTTACATTTCCTTCAGCATCTTTTCTTGAGACATACTGATTCACAGTTGAAGGAAAATAATTCAGTTAGCTTTAAGACAGAAACAAAGGAATTTTGGAGCTAGTATTTTTGTCTCCTGGGTTTATCTAAGGCATTCATTTGGTTTTATTTTCCCTATATATATTTATGTCGCTGCGTTAATTATATTTTGGGTTGACTTTGGATGAAGTGCATATCTCTGATTATTAGCTGAATTTTGCCGGATTAACAAACCCAGGAGTTCTTCACGTCAGTTTCTATGTCTGTACATGGAAGGATTATAATTTCTAGCAAGGTGTCATTTTGCTGGAAATTTGTCAAAAGCTCTTCCAGTATCCTCTGTGGGAAAAATCTTTTTGAGGACATATGACCTAGCTTCTGTTCATAATGCCTCAGCCATTAAACACTGGAAAAGACTATTCCATTTTCTGAAATGATGAAATATTTCTCATGGATTCCAAAATTTTTGTGTGTCTTTCCTATTCATTGGATAGGGAATGGAAGGGGGAGGGGTGGGGTGTAGATCAGTATTGCCAAGGGAAACAACACTATAGATGTCAGTGTCCCCTCCTGTAAATGAAGGGGTGAAATTTGTTTCTCATACAAGAAGCCACCTAGCTTCAACCAGTCCTCACCTCCCTCCTCAGTGAGGGCTGAACCTTGGCTCAGTGGATGTAATACAAATCAGTCTGCTCTTCTGAGGTGGAGAGACTGAAAGAGTTAGACAGATATTGCTTCTTATACAGCTCCTGTATTATGTTTATAATCCAAAATTAGGCACATAAGGCTTCTCTGTGTAAATATCTCAAGCAATGAGATTTTAAAGGCTTTTGAAGAAGAAAAAAGTCTTGCTACTAAAAAAATATTAGAAATGGATCTACTTTAGCTTCTTTCCTAGCTTTATATCCCCAAATTCAATACTAGAAACACACTAAAATACACATTTTGCTTGACAATCTTATCCCTAGAGCCAAAATACAGATCAGTTTAGGCTTTTCTCTTACACTATTATTTTCAATCATAATGTGCTTTCTTTACCCTTAGCAATCACTTGTCTGTGATGTTTAATATTGTTCAGTTTCTTCTTTCACATCTTCATCATACAGACACTCAAATCTGAGATAGAAAAAAAATTCCTAAGAAATGCTATCACAAATAAAGACCATCTGGTAGGCATAAACATAAATGAGATGCAAACCAAATATCTCAATAAACATTGAATCAATCCAGTATACATATAAAGTCTCAAAACAACAGAATTATTTTGCAGTGAGTAATGTGTACTAGTGGGGTACTATGGACAGCGTGATTAATTTTCACAGGCTAATGAATTTCCTCATTAAAAAAAAAAAAAAAAAAAGCCAGTACGAATTTATTTTGCAGTATCAGTCTTAAATTTCATTCATTCCTTTACCCTAAAATACATTTGTTGTGACTTTTATTAGTGACACTATACTGGGAAATATGTTTCATAAGCCTAAACATATTCTTATTATTTTAGCTTCAGAATCTGAAAAGCTCCTTGCTTTCTGTTCCCACAGAGTGGGAAACTGCATACATCAAGAAGAAAGTAATATATTTAAGGTCAGGCCACTACTTCTGATCCAGCAAAGAAGGAGTAACACATCAATTGCCCATAAAAATTTGATGGAAGGTTCTTTTTGTTGCAGACATGAAATCCTACTGAACAACCCTCACCTTAACATTGAGGATTACCCCATGTCCAGCACTTGTCTGGGGCACACGGGTTGAAATTCTCCCTACTGAGTCAATTGCTCAATCAATGTCAGCAAAGTTGCATCCAAGGCCAATGTCTCACTACTACACCTTGCAGCTCAAAAACAGGGCAGGAGAGGTAGCAAACGGCTGACTGGACTTCTTGCAAGTCTGCTAACAGCTAGCTGAAGGGAGGACCTCATGTCACCTCATGCGTACTCTTCTCTCAGAAATATGTTTTGGAAACCAGCAACTAATCTGTCAAAGGGTTTATTCTTACTTTAAAGAATCTTTCTGGTTTCCATTCCTCATATTCATGTCAAATTGTGGTCCATCCACTGGTCTTCTATTTTCTCTTAAAGTCAATCAGTGCAAAGAAAAATTTTTAAATCGAGAGTTTAAATCAAAGAAAGCCCATAAAACTCCCCTTACAGGTTTATAGAAAGAAAAAAAAAGAAAAAAAAAACCCAGAGGAATGGATATCATTTCAGGAGCATGCCAAATTACAGAAAATTATAAATTATTTATTGATATTTAATAAATGAGTGATACACACTATTACATAATTTAGTAGCAGTGTTCTTTTGCATGAGTTTAGACTCTGTAGATATTTTCACATAGTACCTCTACATTTCTTCTTTTTTTTCCCCCGAATACTTAGGAAAGTCCACTGAATGTAGAAGAAACAGAACATCTATGATCTCCCTTACTTTTTTGATTGGGTTCAGCTACTTTTAATCTACTGACTTCTAGCTGTATGGCAACATGGGATCCAAGCCCACAGTGGGGATTGAGAACTGTCTTTCCTCTCAGCCAGTGGCAATATGGAGGATTAGACCTTTTCTAAGTTCTCAGCTACAGAAGTCACAATAAACTTTTCATCTTACAAATGGTTCTGCTCTCACCAGAACTCCCCATGCTCTATAACATCAGTCAAAGCCACATTATATATGGTATCTGCTGTGAAAACACACTGACAGAATGCCCTACCTTCTACCATGTTTTTGACACATTTTAGAAATGTGGTAAGCTGTAAGTGTGGAATAAATTACTGATTTCTTAGTGTTTATCCTAGAGTTCATAATTGTCCTATTCCACAATATCATCCCTACCTCAGCTGAGCTCTAAGGCTACAAGGTCTGCACAAGTAACAATTACTATCTTATAAGTATCACAGATAGCTAAAGAGGATGTGTCCTGTGAACAGGAGAGAAATACCAAAATGCCAGGTTTTGAGGGACCATTATCCCATACAGTCTGCACTATGCTAAAAAGAGCATTCACTTGTGTATTCAGTATTAAAAAATACTGCCTGTACCCCAGAAAAATGTTACCACATCCTTCTCCTAACAAATTTCCCCATAAAATTGCATTTATTTGGTGGTTTCATTCCATGTTCTGCGCTCTCCCATATAATTCTCCATATTCTCTGAAGATGAAATATGCTTTTATTTCCCAAAGTGAAGCAAGGTTTTTCCCAATCTGCCCTCTTTCTCTCTTTATTTTGTGCCTCACTAGTTCTTCTGTACTAATTTCAAACATGTTTTGGTCCTCGTTCTTATGGAAGGGCCAGTGGGTACCAGTCACCCTTCAAAAATTTCCTCTCATTGTTTCCCAGTCCCTGGTTAGAGCTCATTGCATCATTCTTGCAAATGATGCATTACAGGAATTCTCATCCTTTAGTACTAAAATAAATTATTCATGTTATATATAAAAAAGAGCATTTTTATTGCTGCTGATTAAATAATGTGCCAAAAATAGTTTGTAATATTTTTTGCCCATCAATCATTCCATGAATTATTGAGAAATATTTGTATCAGGGTGTCCCTGGCACTGGTTCTTTGGAGTCAGAGAGATAGATAAATATCCTCTTAACATAGACTCTTGGACTGGGAGATGTGGGAGGTGTTGGTTGCTTGCTGTAGGTATTATGGGAAATACCTAAGAGTTAAAAAGAGAGAAAATGTGCTTTTCTTGTAATTACACGGTGATTTCTTCTTTCCCCTTCCTTTCAGAGAGGGAAGGTTCTGCAGTTCAGTAATGAATTTGTTGTACACTGAATCCAGACTGAATCTCCAGGAGAGGGAAGCAATGAATAGGCCAGTAGAAAGGATTGAATGCTGATGTCAATTAGACAAAAGCCATGAAATAAATGAGTGGTTTCAGTAGTTGTTCTTCATAGCCACTTCAATTTAGCATGCAAGGGAATGCTTCTGTTTTATTGCAATAGTAAATTTCAGAGCCCAGAGAAAGAGAGAATATTGGCATTTCAATCAGGGCAGCTTCACACACACGCAGCCCACTCAACTCAGTGTTGAAAGCTTTATGAAGGCAAACCAGTGGGATATCCAAGAGACTACTTACAAGATTCTAAAGGATGGATTTTTACAAAATCCTTAAGCCCGGTGCCCTCGTTGAAGTGAATTTGAAATACACTAGTGAGCTCCTCAGAGTCTGCAGACAATGCTCATAAGTATCAGTGTGTGCATGCCTAGCTACATTTAATACAATAAACAGAAAAATGCTTGTTTCAAATAAAAAGATAAGGTGTCAATATTTGAGTTTTTTTTAATCAATGGTATTTGTAAAGGCTAATAATAATTTTCACTACCCCATCAATCAACCAGGAAGCAAGCTTTGTCTGTTGTTTTAGCTTCTGAAAGGAAGCTGAAAGAATTGCACAGGAATATGGCAGTAGGAATGACAAACAAGGCAAGGTTTTATGGTCTCAAGTAATCACAGACTATACCATCTTATGTCTTAATATATTCTGAGAATCTTCTTGAGAAGCTAGTATTGAATGAGGAGACAATGTAACTCTCAGCACTATACAGTCTTTCTTGCTAGGGAAAAAAAAGGGAACTATGCCACCTGTGCTAAGATGATTCTCAGAGGACCTGCAGATTTTCCTTGGCCAAATGATTAAATAATAACCTATTTAATAAAGTGGAAGTTACTTTGCCAAACACTGTGATAAAGGGTGCTCCTCAATGGAATTCGATAATTTAAAAAAAAAAAAATAATCAGTTACTTTATTCAGAAAAATATTCTAAATGTGAAATTTTTATAGAGTCCTGGAAACAGAACTGACAGTTAATATAAGTTTATACCATGTTTATAAGTAACTGGAATGTACCTTGATATTAATATTCCACAGACAGGTAATATTTTAAAACTTTACCATATACAACATGATCAGTTTGCAATTGCTACATAATTGAAATTATAGCACAGTTCCCATTTTGAGATGTATTTTTCACCTGAGTTGATATATCTGAACAAAAATTCTCAGAGAAATTGATGCCTGTATGTGAATTAGAAAGGGAAATGACTGGAATCTGGGTTGAGGAAGAAATACAAGTAAGTAACTCATTTCTATAGAGAGGTTTTTGCCATCTCTGAGCAAAAATTGCCTCAAATCAGTTTCCCTTACATCCTGTAACTTGGAGTTCCTGACATGTTACCATGGAATTTAATTCCTCATCTTCACATGGTGTTGAATTCATTCTGGTTTTGCTTATATCATTCTTGCATTACTTGTAAAATTGTTTTGTCACAATTAGTCAGCTGATGCATTTAGTCAGTACTAAAATACAACCCATAGTTTTGCAGATGTGACCTCATTCATTTCACAAAAAGCAAGTATAGTTCATAACTCTTTTTTCTAGTTCTTTGAAGAACTTTGAAGCTCTTTATTGCTATTTAAAATACAAGCCAAGTCTGGAAGGCGGACCTCACTGAGCCACCCATTGCTGCTTTTGATGAGCAAAAAAAGGCAGCTTCAGGCTTTGAATGTATCATATCTCTACTCTAAAGTTGGGCTTGAGCTTGCAACATGAGCACTGACATTTCAGTCTTCTTAAGGAGCTAGCAAGTCTTCCACTGCAGAAGATTTGATGAGAAATTTCACCTTGTCTGTGATTCTGCACACTGAGAACTGTGTTACCCTGACTGCAAACCCACAGAAACCAGTAACTACCTCAATAGTTCTTCTCAGTGTAAGTCAGGGTGACAGATACCGACTACAACAAATCAATGAAAAAGGTACCTAATGTTACTTGTTTACATGGCAGTTGATTATTGGGTCAAATTAACTGCACTCGTTCCTGAAAAAGATACTGTGACAAGGTTTGGGCAGGTAACTGCATGTAAATTTATATAGCTAAATCCTGTGAAATAAATTTGGGGTAGCTGTGAGAAACCTTGCTCAGTCACTTCCAGATTAGTGAGTAATGTTCAAGACATGCCCATGCAAGATTCCATCTTGTTTAAATGACAAAGTCCCAGACCAGTTGGGTCCATGGCATCTGCACTTGCTCTTCAAGATAGCACCTTCTACTGACACCAGTGATAATTGTAAAAGAGGAGCATACCTGTACTCGCAGGTCTGAGAAAATAACCCATGGAAATAATAAAATCCCATTCAAGGGAAGGCAGGAGAATAAATCCCTTTTTAGCTACTATCTGAATGCTATCATCTTCAGGGAGCTGAGCATAACTCAGAGCCATAAGGATGCTTGCTCTTCCAGCATTGGTTAAGAGGATATGACTAAGAATGGGAGAAGAAAAGGAGCTAGGAGAAGGAAAAGTCACTGCCTAATTTCCCTGCCAGGGATGGTGCAGTAATGTCAAACAGATCACCTGGCTGCAGCAGCAGTTTTAAGGTAAAAATGGTCAAAAGGGGCTTAAACATTTTTCCATGCCCAGCATTCTACTGTCCTGGACAATTGTTTTGTCTCAGGTAGCAGGGCCATCCTCTGGGACCTTAGGTAGCCATTTACAGGTGACAATGGTTCTACAGGAGGGTGTAGCTTCCTGTAGAAGGGAGTCCCAAGAGGCGCGGCAATGCCAGCCCACTTTCTTCCTCAGCTGAGATATGAGTTGCCCAGGAGCCTTTGTGTAAGCACAGTCAGCCAACCAATTATACACTGCAGATACGGCACACATGCTGTACTGGAGTTGTTCACAATTGTGTAATTCAAAAGCCACCATTTAACCACCCTTGTCATAACCTCAACCTTTCTGAAACTGTGCATTGCCACTGAAACAACTGTTTTCTCCTGGTTTCAGGTGACAAGAAAATCAGTGCACTCCACAAGTTTTATGGCTTCTGGCAGTTCTATTCACTTCAGACAATTGGATCAGCATTGTACAGCTGCTATTCCTGCAGTTTGTCAGCATTTGCCTGAGTTTATACAAAGGATAACACAGAGAGAGCAATTCATCTCTTTGCCAAAAGAAAAAAGCTGGCATTTCTCTCCTGCAGAAGAAATGTGAGTGTGACAAAAAGTCTGTGTAATTTGAATAGAGATGCAATTCCCTGGGGAAATCCATAAGCAGAATACAGCATTCTCCTTGGATCAATTTCATTTACAGTAAACATTTGCATACTATGATCAAGTATTATACAAACAAAAAAGGCAGCTCTGCATCAAATAAAATCTTATTTAAGGATATCTGAGTCAGAAAGCTTTGGAGCCCTGATTTATTGATGATATGAACCCAGTGGGACTCATCTCTAATATTACAATTTCAGTAATACAAGTACTGAACACACAATTCAGTTACACAACTAAAATGTAGAACTTATTACATTTTCTTGCCCTTATTGACATAACCTCTTTCTGTTCATGTGGAATTTCACACTGTAAAAAGCTCATTGTCAACAGATTGAAGACAATTAGGAATATTCCTTCATTGTTTCTCCATTGCATATTCTAAAAACAATACTGTAATTCCATACTACACTCTGTTCTGTCAACATTAATTTTTCACCTGGGATGTGTATACAGCTGATTTTGATCTCTGCCATACCATCTTTTTTTGTAGTGTTAGAGTTGTTATCAAAGCTCCAGAATGAAAACATGGGTTACTTCTCGGGACAACAACTTTTCCTTATTTGAGGAGCAAACTAAGGAAAATTACAGAAGAGAATTGTTTTGGTGTTAATAAACACCACTCTGCTTAGTAGGTAGCAGTGCAGAGTACAGTTTTCCAGACTGCAAGCCCTGAGGACATTCAAAGAAAGCCTGGAGAATGCAAGCAGGAAAAAATATTTCTTTGCTTAGCCATCTCCACTCACAATTCAGTTTAAGCCCTACTGCTGGCAGTTCATGAGATATACAGGAAAGCTTTCTCTGCCAGGATCTGAAATGGTAATGATTCTGCAAATACGAAAACTGTCCTGTGGTAATATTTAACTATCAAAGTTCTGTGCTTTGGTTATATGGGTGAAAGAAGAGGCAGAAAAAGTATCCTCTCTTGAAAAGACTTGTGCAAGAAGTAATGGCAAAAGAACTATTAAGACTCCTGTGGTGCTTGGAAGTGAATGTTAGACATTTACCTTGGATGTATTCTTTCCCATATTCTTCCATTTTCTTCTCACATTAAATGCAACATGTTGACCCAAAGAGTTGTTGTTGCAATATTATTATATGTTATTAAAGAAGAGAGAAGTGATTTCACAAAAGCAGGGGAAGCAATTCATATGTATTAGTGTAACTTCATCGGAAGAGGGTGACAGGGCTTCACTAGTAAATTGTCTTAATACCCTGTATGAGAGATATTACAGGAAAATACAGAAGTGTATGTTTATTACCATGCCCTGGTAATAATCATGGATGCTAGAATTTTACTTTAATGCTCTTGTTCAGTTTAGGGTCATTATAGTCTCCTATGCTCTGAGCTGCAATATTTAAAACCTCATTAAGCCTATGACCTTGCACTTAACCTGTTTGCTCACTGTCTCCTTCTCTATGGTAGCAAAGGATTTATGTGCTGGAGATCACTGTATTATTATTGAAATTCAGCCAGCAGTACACAACCCCGCCACCCCATGCATGAAGAAAAGATGCCCAGATCCAGGATCAGGACAGAGACGTTGACAGCATGTGAGTATGTCTTTCTTGATGCTGTTGTAGGCAGTCCTACCAATGCCCTGCTATCATGGTATTCACAACCTAGAATCTGACCAGGCAGTAGAGCCACATACCTGGAAAAGACTGCAGACCTGACCATAGAATATGTACACATTTTGGGAGAGACTTATGGTTTAAGGCTCTTTGGAAACATTGTGCAATGTTTGGTGACAATGCATATACCATCTTTATTAAATATTGATGATTTCCATTCTTCTCACATTTTGATTGCTTGCTCTTTTTCATTATGTTTTTTTCTTGTTTACTATAGAAGACAAGTAAACAGTGATTTAAATGTTGTTGAAATTCATCCAAATACAATTTAAGAGTTGTGATTTCTTAAGAGGATTGTATTACTCCCAAAGTTGGAGTCAATGAAACATGGCTCTGTCAGTCCATAAGCATTGCACGACTGGAGAACAATTTACAGGGTAAAAAGTCCTCTGCCCTGGGTCTTTCACAAGGTTTTACTCAATTCTGCCAGAGACAACAGCACACAGCAACAAAAATTGCTGTAGCAAGAATGAAAGGAACCTGCCCCACAGAGTGACCCATATTCAAATCCTGGCCAAGGTAACCAACCACCCTTCAAAAAAAGCTTGAAATTTTGAGGTGCCTGCATTATGACAAAATCCACTGGATGCTCCCATCCATTTCTGTTTGAGAGACAAAGCTGTATAATAATGATGTGAATAGCGGCAATGCTTTATCTGAAGCATCATATGCAGTAAAAACGCTGCAAAGGAACACCCTATGACACTATGTTCATATATTTCACTTTTGGAGATCACTTGTGGCTGATTGCTTAATGGCAAACCTTACTGCTAAGATGAAGCTGACAGAATTCCTGTGTAATGGTCTCCTTCTGGAGACCTTCTGGTAATACTAAGCTCTGACTGTGTCCTGATCCCTCTAGACCTCTCCCACAGTATACCAGTAAAGTGGGGAGTAACTGCTGAGAAACGCATGCTCATGTTCCAGAAGTACCTTTGGTATATCAGATACCCTAAGCCTAAAATTAGCCTGGTTTTAAACTTAGTTGGCAAACTTTACAATGGGTCACAAGTCAACTACTTTGTTTTTCCCAATTTCAGGTAACTTTATTGTGCAAAAAATATCAGAACTGTTTTTTAGCCAGTGAAATATTGCTATCCTGTTTTGATCTTCTGGTATGTATCTCGACAGAGTATCACCATAACACAGACACTGCCCCATTTAGAACATGGGAGGCACCACAGCTCATCCTCAATCCCAGCCCTGCTGTCCAGGCCATCAACAATGACTTCAAGTTGCAACTGTACTTCATATCCCAACAATGTTGCTCTATGTATACAATGATTCACCTAATTATCCACCTACAACTAATAAGAGAAAGAGGTGGCAATATAAGATTTCTTCTTTTTTTTCTCAGGATTATGAGGACTCAAACATCTGTGTGGGATGATCAACTTTGTTAAATTTGAGACATTTAAACTGAGATAGTGTGACACTGGAAAACTCACAGCTTCCCTGAGCCATGACCTCTGTATCTTTTCCAGAAGAGCAAGAGGCTGAGGAAACAGAGTAGACGATGATAAGCAAAGGGTTAACCCAAGTTTAATAGTGTTGTTGCCAGATGAAGAATTGTTTGCACCTGGTGAATTTTTGCTATCATTATGACCAGTTAAAGTTTCTGTTGCCAGAAGGGGTTTTTGTGACTGTGCATTTGTGCATGCAGGTTATAGTCAGTATTGTTATGAGTTTTTTAAAAGTGGCAGAGCTAGCTTCTGCCAGATGGGAGTTGGAAGAGACAGAAGTGGACTAGGAAATCAGCAGTCATTGACATGTGTAGTAGCTTCTCAGGAACAGGTATGCAGTTGTGGCTATCCACAGGCACCAGTGTCATTTTGACCCCTGACATATGCATTCCTACAGATTTGGGTTACTTGGCTACTCGTACTTCGGCATTCAACCATCAGCGAGCATCCAAGATAGGCCAGAAGCAGGAGGACAGGTTGTCTGCAGAGCAGAAGGGAGGAGGGAAAGGGGGTGCAGCGGCTGCACAGTTTGCGGCACACACTCATTCATCTCCTGGTACCTGCAGAGCGCAGACAGGCCCTGCTGGGGTCCATGCAGTGTCCCAAGGCCTGCTGTGAGGAATGTCACCAGCCACCCCTGGGACAGGAGACGGGACAGCCGGCGGTGGCTGGGGGGAATGTGGTCCCACAGGGAATCGGCCTCTCAGATGTTCCGGCTGCCAGGGGCCGACAGGGCACTGAGCATACAGCGGTGTATACTGAACAGCCTCTGGCAATTCGGACAAACAGGCAGCTTGAATTCAAGCTTCATGTATTGTGTGTTCATGAAGATTAATCAGCTTTAAACTTATGCTCATAAGCCAAATGCAGCATGAACCAACACTGTTGTATTTATGTCAACAGGATATTTCTGCTTTCTCTAGTCAAAGTCAGCAATGAAACACTTGATTCCCGCTGGCACCTTTCACATTGAGAAGGATTTATCATTGTAATACCTGGGTCTTTTAGAGGATAGTTTAAGGGCATGGTTCCCATAAAGTGCTTGACGATTCTGAAGTCAACAAGGCAGATTTATTTTTAAATTCCATTGTTTATGACTGAAAAGAGGATGAAATCTTCGTGCCCCGAGGACTGCGTTTACCCTGGAGTTGTCCTGAGGTCACTGCAGGAGGCCGAGGCCGAGGCCGGGGCCGCTCCCTCCTGAGACACGGGTAGGTGATACCGGGCCGAGGGGATCCCGACTGCGGCAGCCGCTCCTGCCCCGCTGGCCCCGGAGTCCCCAGGGCCGCACCGCCCTCAGGGGGGGCTGCGCCCTCACTCAAGATGGCGCCTGCAGTGTCTCCGCCGAGCTCTGACGTCAGAGCGCTGCTAGTCAAGATGGCGGCCGTTAACCTCCGGCCTCCGCGGAACTTGCCTTTGTCCAACGTGGCTGTCGCTCCCCAAGCACTTCCGCCGGCAGCGGCGTCTGTGGACGCTCAGTGAAGATGGCCGAGCGCGGTGCGGAGAGGGCGCGGTGTGCCGGTGGCTGCGGTGAGGATCGGTGTGCGGGGCCGGGCTGGCGGCGGCTGTGCGAGTAGCGCGGAAAGGCGCGGCGAGAGGAGGCTGCGTCAGTGGCCGGGCGGGGAAGAGGGAAGGATCCCCGCAGCGCGGCCGCAGCCACGTGCGCGCAGGCCGTGAGATGGCGGGTCGGAGCCTGGCAGCTGCCTGCGGCCCGGACCGGCTCTGGGGCCCGGGAATGCCCCGCTTGCCCGCCGCAGGCTGCAGAAGCCCAGCTGGTTGTGTCCCAGCGCCCTGAGTTCTCAGAGAGCCGCCTGTGTCTCCGCAAGGAGCAGTGTCTGTAGGTTCTAACAATTTACAGCGATGAAAATGAATTAGTTGTGAGACGCTTCTCAAAGTTTTCGTCATAGGAAAAGATTAAATAATCCAAAAATTTCTCATTTCCACTGTAGCAGCACTTGCTAATTCTTTATTCAAAACAGAAAGGACTGTTTGTGTTTTATAAAATAGGTAAGTATTTGGCATAACCAGAAAACTGGAAATCAAAGGTGAAAGTACTTCCCAGTTGTTAACTCTGCAGGTATTAACTTGTGTGTAGTAAATTGTGTATATACCAAACTGCGTGCATGCAGATAACCCGTGTGTATACCAGTGTGTATAACTTAGGGCACCCCGTGGAGGCTGTATGGGAATATTTGTCAGCTGCTGTCGGAATCAAGTCATAAAGTTGTTCCTGCCAGCCGTCCCTGTACTGGCAGTATTCAGAAATGCTGCTTTGGCGTCCATGTGTGTGTCAGTGCCATAAGATGGGAAGGAACTATTAAAAGTTGCCCTAATAAATCTCAGAAGTTATTTTATGAATGATGATCTGACTGCCTTTTCTTTACAGATGCACCTCAATGGCACACAGCACCGAGTTCCCATGTACAGCTGAATAATCTGCTTGAATAATCAGCTCCGTACCTGGCTTCTCTTTGGAACTGACGATTTTTGCCAATAGTTCTAATCTGACACTTCACCAGAGGCACTTCTGAGAGTTTCTCTGGTTTTTTACCACATAAACAGAGATCATAGGGCACTGCTGTTATGTCCTGGGTACAAGTTGCAGTCAGCCAATCCAATGAGGATATATTTGATGAAGATGCAGATGAGATGTATGTACTACAGAAGGAATGGAACAGCACTATGAAAAAGAGATTGAAGGTATTTCTATAAAAATTATTTCATAGTCTTCTTAGCCATTTTAGATTTACTGACATATACCTTGATATACATGTGAATGATTTAAAGAGAAAAGTAAAAGTAGCTTCTTAAAAGTTATTGTAGCATAGTTTCTTCTGAATATCAGGAAAATGTGGCAGAAATTCATGTAAACACTACTTAGTAGTCACCAGAGCAAAGTACTGTTTTACCAAAACACATTGGCTCCCTCTGTACAACCATATGCATTTATAAAAGACAGTACTGGATTGTGATGCAAGCTACCTGCTTTTTACTTGTAGGTATACCCCTAGTAAGTGTAGGGCAAGAGAACTAATAAAGAAATGTGAGATGTCTGGAGTTTTGAGTAGTTACTCATCAGTCAGATTGTAAGATGTGTGACTCCGTGTGCAGCCACAATTGGGCGTTGTGGTCTGTGTAGGTCTTTGATTGATTTATTCTCCTAGTTAAAAATACATTTTATGAAAGCTGCTTTCCACAGCCCTTGCCTCTTTGCAGCTCTGCAGGGAACTAAACAAGTTCATAAACAGATTAGTTCGACAGATTACCGTGTCATTCAGAGTGGGGCCAGTAGGGCTTGTTTGCTCACAGTTGAACAGCGTTTGGCTGAAGAACAAGAATGGAAACTGTTGTGTAAGCAGTTTATGAGGAAGGGTATTACAGCAGACCTGGTGTAGTTTCCTTCATCTGAGTTCTATGAAAAGACTGGCTTTCTTAAGGAACTGTTTAGTGTTCTTACAGAAATCCCTCTGTTATTTATGAGTAGATAACTGCAAAATCATGAAGTGTTATTGAAGTTAGAGTTGTATGTTGGGCAAAATAAATTTTTGTTTTCCAGACTACTTTTCTAGCAAGGCCACCATGAGGAAATAGGAGTTTTCACTTTCACAACTTGCAGTTTTGGTGTGAAAAAATTTAAGAATTATTCTATGTAAACTTGTAATGTGGTGATAATATAAAGAAAGTAATTTGCATTACAGTCATTAGCTGTTCACTTAAAGAAAGCAGTCCCAGTTTTAAGTGTATTTATATGTGACTCAGTCAATCACTGTCTCTTTTTCTGGTATAACTCTTAAATGGAGTGAGATTCAGGAAATAAAGGAGCAATGCTCAGCAATGGCTTTTGTGAAAATAAATGGATTCCACGTAGATGGATTACAGATAGGAGAACACCTCTGCTAAAGGGCAACCTTGGCAGCCTGTATATCTTCTTAGATAGAGAGAAGTAGTCTATGTGATATTCCTAAGTCCATTTCTCACAAAGGAGTTGATAATCGTTAAAAGCAAACATGCTTTCTTGCAGATGTCTTCTTTGGTCTTTCTAAAAGTAGTTTCCCTATCTTCTGACTCTCTGGGGATCCTTTTGGGAAAAGTAAAAATCTGCATCATACAGGTCACTAAATCATAATACACTGCAACAAGCGTGTTTGGTTTGGCAGTGGGATGTAGCTGTGAAGGATGTTCAGATATAGAAGCTGTAACTTAAGAGATTGAATACTTGTGATATTTGTTTAAACTTTTTATTATTATTGTTATGTATTTGTCATAGGTCCACTTGGGCATGTTTTGAACAACCTGTTTCACTGCTCTTGTTACAGGAAGGCTATAGGGATGGGATTGAGGCTGGGAAAGGACTTGCACTCCAGACAGGCTTTAATCAAGGTTACAGACACGGTGCCGAGCTGATGTTTATATGTGGCCAGTTCAAAGGAACCCTGAAGTAGGTTACAAAGTCCATAAGGTCAAGTATATGTAGAGGATGTGTAACAGGGGAACACGCATGCAGTTTTTTGTTTGTTTACATCAAAAAACCAAACTAACCAACTAAAAAAAAAAAACCCAAAAACCCTCACATTTTAAAACTATCCAGAGTAGCAACCTGAGAATTCCCAGATCTTGAAAACAGGGAGTGCCTATCTGGCTGTAAAAGTATAATTTTTAAAAAATTTCTTGTAGTTGCTCTTCCAAAATTGTCTGAATCTACATCTTTAGCTCAATATTTAGTTCCACTGCCTGAATTTTCCATAAAATGTGAATTATATGTAAATGTATTTATGATTCATAGATACCTTGTCACATTGCTATCTACCTCCACCAAGTGGAGATCTACGTAGATGCATATAATCACTTTTGTTGTTCACTTTTCAGTGCTCTCTTATCCTGGTGTCATTTTAACGGACATGATTCGGCTTTAAGTACGATAAAAAATCTTCTTGATGTGGTTGGAAAGCATGAAGATCATTTGCTTAAGTATCTGAATTCTACTGAAGAACAGACACATCTTGAACACATTTTAGACTCAGTTCAGGACATGGACCTTAATCACACAGCTGGGACAGAGTACAAGGAAGTTAAAGATGGAAAACACGAAGACTGCGGCAGCTCCAGTGAAAACATTTGTGGGAGTAATGGTGAGGTTGGTTCATGGCAGTCTGACTGCAGCAAGGCAAACCTCTGCACAGATTCTGAAAAGTCAATCCTTGCTTGGGTTAAAAAGCAGACTGTTTGGTTAGTAGAGCAACTGGGCTTATCACTGAATATACTCCATCATGTCCAGCAACTGGAACATTAGTTTTTCTGTCTCATGGTACTTGAAACTGTCACAGCTGGTTTTGATTCTTAGTTTGTGGGCCATGTGCAGGCTGATACATCACTTTAGTTTTACGAAAATCTGATTTTGATGCTTTACAGTAGAAGTAATTTTTGTAAATCTTCTCTGTGATTTTGGCTCCTGGCAAAACTCTTCACCTTCAATCTTAAAGGTAACATTCACAGAAAGGGGCAATGACTTTAAGGCTTTAGAAAGAGTTACTATTCATGTTTCTGTTTTGTGTCAGGAGCTCCCATTTCACCCTCATTTTTTTCTTGGCAGCAGTTTGGAAATGATTCCAAATGGATCCATTAAATAGCCCCTCTTAATTGGTTCCCTCTAATACCTAAAGAATAAATGCTCAGTGCTATGGAAATGGTCAGTGATTTGCAGAATAAGTTGCTATTGATGATATGCTGTGTGCAAAATAGAACATGATATGCTGCCGATTCCCGGAGTGCTGTGACTCTATATAGTCACCTTTTGTCAAATTCTTCGTGTTATCTTTTGTAACCATGATGCAATGCACTTTCACTGTTAAAAACTATTTTTCCCTCCTTATATAATTATATTTGTCACTTTTGCTGAAAACACACAGTTTTCCTCAAATGCAGAATTGCTGACAATTCCATTGTTTTACCATGTCAGACCACACTAAATATGCTTCCAGTCTAATGAACATCCTTGTGTTAATTTTGTATTTATTTTGTCAGTCCCTCTAGCCTCGACTCTTTCCCACATTCCAGTAATGTTTTTCTCAAACTCTTCAAGGAAGCCAAGCTTATTCACTACCTCTTAGAAACACCTCGGCCACACATGCCTATTTCTGATTATTTCATGTTTCTGTAACTATTCTGTGTTGTGCTTTGTTTTCCCGTTGCTTCCCTTAACTGTAAATTGCTCTATTCAGGAAGTTTTTTCTTTGTGAATTCCTTTGTTTTACATTAATTAAACTGATTTATAGTAAGTTACCAGTTTACTTGTTCAAAGTTTCTTGTAACTTCTTCATATTGGAGACAAAGGAAGTCTAGACATAGGCAAAGTAAGATTTTGAGCAGTCGACTATAATTTTAAAAAAATCACAAAACCGTTTCATACCTTGAGGCCAGAAAAAATTTAAGGCAAAATTCCTTGTTTCTCAGAGCCTGAGTTTACAGCATTCTTTCTAAAGACTGTTATCCCATCAGAGTTGACAGACTGTAAGTTTCTTTTCAGTACCACTTCTGCTTTAGGGGTAAGCAGAACTGCAGTTCAGAGTCTTGCATTGAATGTATTTATGAAATAGTGGATGAAGAGGGGTGTCTGCATTAATTGTGTATATACAAAAATCATTCAAGTAACTTTTTCTCAATTTATTTAGCATAATGTTGACATGGATAAACATTGCTTTTCCTCAAATGCCTTTGTTGTCTTATAGACCGTATCATGTATGTTAGACACAGATTTCTTCCATATTCTGGTAGGATATGGTGCGGACAGTGTTGGAAGTTATATAGCTTTCCAAACTAACTTTTATTTAGTTCTTTTACCTAATTGTAAGCAGTGTCCACTTTTAGCCAACACAAGTTAAGTTTCTTCACAGACCTAATTTGATCATTAAATCACTGAAACCTTAAGTCTGTTAAAACTAAGCCTGACAATCTTCAATAAACAAAGCCAAAGGGATTTGAGGATTTGGTATCTGGGATCTTAAATTTATGGCCATTCAAGGACATTGGAGTAACAGGAAGATATAGAGGAGATTAAGGCCTGGAAAGTTGGAGACTCTCTGTCTAAGAAAACGATAAAAAAAGGAATAAATAATGTGGACCAGATTCGCATGAAGAGAAAGAAATCAATAACTAATAGGAGATAGAATACTAATTAATGAAGATAATTACATAAATTAAACCAATGAACATTAATTTCTTAGTTTGCTAAAAATGCATAAATAAGCAAAAAAGTTCTGTATCAGGGTCAGCGTTGAGGCTGGAACTTTGTCAGCCACACATATCTTTTGACAAAGAATAAAGTAATGTCTTACCTTCTAACAATAAAAAGAGTGTTAAAAGGAATCATATCTGCTGTGACGATTTTGGAGGTTTTCAGTAATAAGACAAAATAAATTTTAATAGAAGAGTGTTAGACTTTCCAGACTTGGATGTTTAAAAATGCATATTCAAGGGAATTACTTTTCCATATTTAAAATCTGCAAAGAAGAGATACCATTCACAAATTTCTAAGTAGACTTTATTTTTGCTCATAAAACCATCAGGGTTTTTTGTCTATCATACCAGCTTCAGCGCATAGTGAGGGGTTATTTTTTTTCCATGTTATCAGCCAGAGTTTCCAGTTCGGCTGTAGAGAGATTTTCTTTTGTGCTCTCTGTATTATTTGGGCTTTTTGTCACTACACATTCTTGCTGACCAGCCCCAGAAGGGCTTTCTTTGAGATTATTAGAATCTGTAGTTTGCTCAGATTGTGGTTCAGGTTGCTGTTCTGTGTCCATGGCGGTGTCTTGTGTTTCACTGTCAGCTTTCACCTTGGCAGCGTTCCTGAACACAGCTCTCATGACAACTGGGACTGACATGCAACTGAAGAAGGAAATGACACATTAGTCACTACTACAGACTTCATCCATTCTTTAAAGTATTTCTGATTTTTAAACTGTAGCTGACACCTGAATGAAAACCACCATTACCTCCGTTCTGGTTTTGTCTTGTACAACCTGGTGTTACATTGTAACCACACTATAAACTACATGTGCTGTACCAGAAATACATGTTGACACGCTGAAATCTAGTGCTTGAATCTTTGAAGTTAGGGGTGTAAAGAAGCTTTGACTGAAAGAGTTGGAGGGTCTGATAAAAAAAAAAAAGTCATAAAGGTGCTTCTAGTGAAAACCAAAACTAAGAATATTTAAATGTATTCATTCCTGTTGAGTTTTATAATTGTAACCTTTATGTTTTGTATAACACAGGTACAGAGCATATCTTTTCTAAAACACTATCTGTACTGGAGGAGTTTTTTTTCCCACTCTTAACCTGGTTCCAAAAATAGTACCTAGTTTAAAATCAGGTTCAAAATCCAACCTGCATTGATTTTGTTGTTATCAAGCAGGCAATAGTTGTATACTAGCTTATGCCAAATCAATTAGCCCTCTTAGACTGTGTACTGGATCATTTTGTCTAGCCTATGTTCGTGTATCACAACAACTTGCTTTCTTGGAATTTGTTCAGAAAACAAGCCAGAGACAGTATTGTAGACGTGCCATATACACATCACTTTCTAAAGAGAAGCACTGGTTGCTATTAGGTAGATGTGTAAAAAAACCTTTACATGCTATTCTACTTTATGCTAGACATGAGACTGTCATCAGCTAGAGTCTTCAGAAAAGCATCTTTATAAAAGGTGCTTTATAAAACTCTTCACTCACAGTCTTTCCCTGCTTCCGCATGCTTTCTACTAGAAACACATCACTATAAATGTTTTAAATTTTTGAAAGAGATGCTTAAGACACTGAAGTAACTTATTCCCACTATTGTATTACAGCATTTTGCTAGAGTGAAATTTTCCAGTTGCTGAGTTTATGGAATTATGAATGCACATGATATTTCCATTAAATGGACATCTGATGCTCATTCCAACTGTTATAAAATAAAAGTACTTACCATTTCACAGCTCTTGCTATGAAGTCGTCACTAGAATTTAGAGTTGGATCTTGAGGATTTAAATGAAGGTGACATTGGACTTCTCTAGAGGATATAACATCAATTGCAACTAAGAAGGAACAGAATAGAAAAATGTTTGTTTTGAAATATTTAGAAACATTGGAGACTATCCCTTCATTTTGATGCTTGAAGAGATGTAAGACTGAAATCAGTGGAAAGAGGTTTGCAGCAATATATTTACAGGATTTGCTTTTCCTTAATATACTTAAATCAGAAATAGTGGAAGTTACAATTTAATAATTACATCCAGGCCAAGACAAAGCAGGACTTGAATATTTGCATTTACTTTCTATGTTATTCTGAGTACAGAACACCTTCTAGTAGCAGTTTATACACAAGTGTTACTTTGTGTTTTTCCTGGGCTGCACACTGTTGAATGCCCCTTAGAATGTTTGTAACTGAGACGCATAGTGCAAGAGCCTAGATAGAACCAAGTCCCTTGTCAGTACAGTAAAGAGGACAGTAGCAATTATTCCACACATACCACAGGCTAAATTCTCTTTCACAGGATGGAGGAAAAAGACAGAAAAGCTGGTGTTCTTGTGTGGTACCACTTCAAAGTAAAGCAGTTCTGAATCATCTAGAAATAAAATTACTGTTTAGTGATATCCACCATTGAAGTTGGACTCTTTTTGGCTGAATTACATGCCAGAATCTAAAAAATACTGATACAACAGTCTAATTATCCATTACTTTGCCAACTTAGTTTATGAGCATAGAATAAGCATAGAATTTTTTTAAATCAATACAGTGTTAAGATTTTTTTATCATTTACAATATTCACAAGTAATGACAGTTTTGGCAAGGGAGTGATAAAATCTCTCAACTCCTGACTTAGAAACTAGTTTGTCTCTAATACTCTGCCATCACTTCCAGCCACACAATTTACCTTCATTTATATGCTTCTCAGAGACACAGCTGCTAATAAGAGTGTTATATGCCACTTGATGTCGAAGAATCTCTAGTACGCCAGGCACACACTTTGGATGACTAAATGGGATTTTACTGACCAAAGCTCCTGCTAAATCGGATTTTTCTGAGCCTTTGTTTATGAAGTAACAGTGCTTTGGGCAATCTGGAAGAGACTAAGCAACAAATATGGTGATATTTCAAGGACTGAAAACAGGAAAGTAAAGCTTGATGTTATCAGGCAATTGTACAATCTGACAACAAAAATAGTTTTGAAAGATACGTTTCTAGCTTGTCCATCATATCTTTGCATTTCTAGTAGAAACATAATCCTTAGAGGAAGCTAAATGAGATCCACTCTCCCTCCCAAATATATCCAAATCAGGCAAATATAACCAGAGTCAAGTGGTCAGGAGTTCAAGTATCAACCAATTCTTCCAAATACTTTTAAGAGCCCTAGAGGCTATAGAAATGTTAGTGACCAAGATAATAATATCATAGTAATGCTGCTTGATAGTTGCATAAACATGATAGCAGTTTTCCCAGAAATCTCTTCTGGACATCAGATGTTGCTCCAACTTCCATCACTACTATTTTTTTGGAGAGGTATGTTTGGCTGGAATATCTCCTCATGATTCACTTGAAGATGAGAAGGAAATAGTCAGAAAAATTTAAACACCTGCCCATGTTAACAGTGATTCTATGAGAAAATTAGAAGTGCACTATTAGCACGATTACTTCAGAATGCCGAATGGGAACTGTCCCCTTAAGAACAGGGCAGGACAGTTAGTTAGGAGGGTCTACGTTAACAAAAGCTGAAGTGCTTTTCCTTGTGTGTTCCTGGATTTCCCCAACACTCATTTCAAGATTAGAATGCAATTTAGTAATTCTAGAAATAAAATCTTTAAACTCAAAAGTAAAACCTTCTCCCACCAAGTACAAACATTTTAGGGAATTGTTGAAAAGTTACAGAGCCTTTCATGTGCATCTGATAGAACTGAAAGATTAATTTCATCTTATAGAAGAGCTTTGCCAAACATTATTTTGGCATGGTGTAAATTTACTACTACCTTCTGTACCACCACTTTAGGGTCCAAGAACTAAGCAGCCAATGGGCTCTACAAACACTGCTAGTAGAACAGAAAAAAAAAGTGCCCTCTTCTTTTGCTGTCATGAATTGCAAAATTAATGTTTCCTAGCAAAAAAGAAAAAAAAAAAAAATAGGTCTTTGAAGCTTGTCTTGGGGTTGCCCTGTACACAAGTCTGGCAGAAAACATCTTAGGCACAACTTTCTGTTCTAAAACTTTACATCTAATGCAGCCTTAGTAACTGTATTTCAATAATGCAGTCATTAAAAGGAAAACCTTCTTCAGCCAGTCCCTTTAAAAGGAATCAGTAGTCTCAGTGTTATCTAATTAAGAAATCCCTTTTGTTAAAACAGTGTGACATGCAGCATGATAAAGATCTTCAAAAATCTAGGTAGGTACTTTCTTGGGACTTGCTCCTCACATCAGTCAACAAGTTTCCTTCTTTTTAAGGCATTAATGATAAAGTTCTGAACAATTTTTAGAGGAGTAAATATTTGCGTTACACACAGACAAATTAGTATGACTTCAGCAGCCATGCACACAGTGTTTCATTAATGAGGATGAGAAGCCCACTTACTTGAAAGGATCTAATACTACTTCATAAATTGAACTATTTCCTAAAGAGCACTTAAATATTGTTGGGATTCTGAGAAACCTACATTGCTTGCTTATGGGGAAATGGTAATTCAGTATATATATCTTGAGCAACAGCACAGTGTGTGTCAAACATACACTATACTTACCACAAAGAAACAAGATCTATTTGTAGACAAGTCTTCACTGCACTTTTCTTTAAGAGTAGACTGAACAATTAGCTCACACAGTGGAGCTAGTTTCAAGTCAGAAATCTGAATTCCTGAAACCAGGTCATTATTTTTATTAGCAATTAGGTTATGACAGTAGGTTATGAAAGCTACTATTAAAAACAACCAATATTTTGAAAAAACAAAAATATTGATTTTATTTCTTATTCCCATTTTTTTGCCATTGGGAATTTGAGGTAGAGTATTTAACTTTGCCTGCAATTGTCATATCTTTCTTAGAACTTTTGTGTTTTGCATTAGTTGTTAAATGTTACACTTGGACTGATAGAACAGAATATGTTCTGCCCCAAAAACAGCTTCTTCTTGCAACATTAGCACTAGGAAGTAAAAAGAAATAAGCAATGCATAGTCACAGAAGTACTTAGTCTTAAAAAAAAAATTATGACATGCCTGTGAGCCTCTGTATCTCTTCAATATTGGACGAAGACATTGGAACAGGCTCATGAAACTTCAGAACAAAAAGAGCTGGCAAATCCATGCTGAGTTCATCAGTCAGTGGCAAAAAAGCAAGATTGCTAGGAGAAAAGATTGTCAGAATGAAAATTTTTTACAGAAATTGCCATAACAAGGACTCTTAGTTCAAGGTCACTGTCAGGTCCCTAGCAGTTTATTATGTTCCATACATTTTCTGACTTGAGAAATGTTTTGCTTTATAAATGTAACTTCAACAGTTTAAAACTACGTTAATATGAAAACTGACAGAAAGGAAAAGTGAGACATAAAAACTGAGTGATATTTTTTTACAAATAATTCTAAAATATTTTCGTTTGGAAAGTTACTTCAGACTTTCCCTCCAGACAGCACTGAGGTAGAGAGAGATGAGGTGTCAGAACACATAGTGGGATGACAAACTATTTTGTGTATATTAGGTGTAATATCTTTCAGTATATGCTTTCTTTACTGTGAATCTATGAAGGACTTGCTTGTTGAATACTAGGAAGTTAAGTAATATTGTTCCAGTGGCTCTTTCTGGTTTCAAATCTATGAATAAATTCATAGTTGAATGCAGCTGACACAGTTAAATATGAACACAATGCCTTCAAAGTCCACTTGGGAAAAATGTAAAAGCCACAGATTATAGAGTGTGTAGCTATGGAGCATAAAGACATAAATAAAACAGAGCTTCCTGTTTCAGCAGAGGCTAAATGTAAGTTATGCTGAAGTCAGTGCCAGTGTGTTATAAATCCATTTCTGTATTGACAAGTGTCCAGAGCCTCACCTGTCCTCTCCAGCTTGAGGATCTACAATTAATGGAGAAAGAGGAAGTTTGTGGAGTGTATCCGTGCCTTCAACAGTTACAACTGTTTTTGTTCCACATACCTGGGAACCTGAAAGAGAAAAATAACAGCAATATTTTCCTTATTTTAGTGTCTATTAATCCTATGCATGCAAAATCTACAATGGTAAGCACTTGGAAGGTCGGGCCCAACTGACAGCCACAGTGCTGTGGGCAGCGAGGAGAAACCTGGGCTGATCACACTCAAAAAGGCCAAAGTTGCCCAAAGATGATAGCAGCAATAGCTGAATCAACAACCAAGAAATGGAAAGTAGTTCCCTGATGGACATTAAAACTGTGCTAAAGTGTATTGCATAAACTGTTCTACTAAACTAGAATTTTAAATTTTATTGCTGAGCTTTCATTAATTACCTTTGCTTAATGAAACAGGTAGTATTGAAAAAACTGTTCATTGCTAGTTATTTCTGCTAAAACAGCAGAATAGCTGAAATAGCTTTACCATGATTTAGTTCTGCTTCCAAAACTTGATAGGGAGAAATGTAAAATTCAATGTTCATTGGGGTTCCTGAGGAATAAAAAAATAATGATTACTACACAGGTCAATAGAGGAAATACGTTGCGTACCTTGACACAAAGGTGAAAAAACCGATACTGTAAATGGGCAGAAGGGATTCCTTGTAAGAGTACATCTCTAATTACAATATATGTTCAATATATGTTCTGTATGTCTGTGCATTATCTGAGAATACAGCCACACTAAGTCCCTACAGCAGGTTTTATTTGTAGTAGAGGATCTTTCCTGTACACAAAGATCAACTCAGTACTGTTTTTTTATTACAATTCTTTGAATTCAGAAAAGGGAAAGAAAAAAAGAAAAAGAGATAATGAACCATATAAAAATGGCATCCAAGGAATACAATAGAATAGAATAAAACAAAATAGAATATTACAGTTTAAAGGCAACCTACAACAAAATTTTTTTCCAACTGCCTGACCAAACCAGGGCTGACCAAGTAAAAGCACATTGGTAAGGACATTGTCCAAATATCTCTTTAACATTGATAGGCTTGGGACATCAACCACCTATCTAGAAATTATGGTTCCAGTGTTTGACCACCCTTCTGGATAAAGAAATGCTTCCTATGTCCAGTCTAAACCTCTCCTGTAGCTTTGAACCATTCCCACACATCCTATGCAGACATGCAAAGCTCTGGTCTTTTAAAAGCTAGACAAAACACAGGGAGCAACATCCTGCACATCCATAGGATGAAGAAGTGCTAGTCATACATTTATAAGGCATTTATTCTTATTTTATTTACTTTTTATTTTTTCAGGCAAGACCCAAAAGTAAACTAATTTTTAGACATTTACCAAGAAAAAAAAAAAAAAAAACAGGCTGAAAAATCTATCTGGAAAAATAAATGCGGTAAGGAAGGAGGCTGACTAAACTCTAAGGGGAGAGTTAAGACTGTTCTTTCCATTTGCTGTTGCATATTTAGGAAATTAATCATTTATTTTTTTGTATTAATACATTAAGCTGTTATATTTGAAATTACTAGCTTCTATTTAAAGATCTGTCTTGACGTCCGCTGTGCCTGATTTATAATTTTCTATACTTGGAAACATGCCCTTAAAAGAAGGCAGATAGTGAACTATTTTATAAAATACCTACATTAAGAAAACGGTCAGATCAGCTGAAAAATTTAGTATTATAAAGTAAAAAATTTTACTATGAATATTTCTTATAGGTCACTCCCTAGAGAGAGAACAGATAATATAAACCAGCTGAATTTATACATAGTTACAGGATATGTGATAATTAACTGTGATACATTTACTGATTAAACTATTTATTTGTTCAAATTTTCTTTGAGTACAACAGCCTATCACTGAGGTAGGAAGAACACTATTCTGTTTAATTTATTAATGGCTTAGATAAATATAGATAATTAATGAAGTCATATTCCTAGAGAAGATATTAAGTAGCAGATCATAAATTATTGTCTGAAACTTTTTTCTGCAGTAAAATCTTTAATTTACATGAGTGGAATGTGAAATAATCTTTCTAGATTCTATGTCTGATGAAATTATATTAATTTTACTGTCTTCAAAATGAACATACTTCAAACAACATTTTAATTACATGCCACACAGCTGATCGAAATTCAAAAAAATTACAAAAGAAAGGAAACTAACCCCACTCGTGGCTCTGATGTTACAAAAATAAAATCTAAAAATTTTAAGATTGGCTACGTTATGCAAAAGTATAATATAAGAAATTTCTACATGCAAGTGATGTGCACATTACATTAGTCGGCCAAAAGATTTTTTGGAATTCATATGTGACTGGGCACAATTTTGAGAATCTTTTAGAACAATGTACCATGCAAAATATATTTTTTTGTGTGAGAGGTAAAACTGTCCATGACAAAAAGACATTTTATTTGATATTTTATTTGAATTTACAGAAAAGAAAACTTCACTTAAAAAGACACCTCTGGATCAATAGAAAATGAGAACCTTGAAGTTCTGTTTCATGATTTGAACTTAAGTGAGTGTACTGATATTGAGGCCTACATCCATTCCATCTCTGCTGGGAGGCTGTTGATTTTACTCATATAATTTTCTTTTTGACATGTGAGACATAACTTGTTTGCATCACAGCAGTTGCCAACTTTCCATGGTGAATTTATAAATATACCCTGTACAGATCTATTTTATGTACTTATATGAATAAATTTTCATACCTGTATGTTTGCTACTACTGAAATTTCTTGTAACTTTGTATAATGGGTATTTATGTAAGACTTGTCCTGGCAATGAAATTCTGGAAATGTTGACTCCAAAATACATAATTTAACATCATTTATATCCCAAGAGATGTATTTTGTGCCTAGACACAATGAAGAGTCTCTAAATAGTAAGGGGAGTGCCCTTTTTTTTTTTTTTTTTTTTTTTTTAGTTAAAAATTAGCTTTCAAAGATCTGAGTATTGAAACCTTTTTGAAACCTTTTCAGCATTTTTCAGGGCATCTTGGTAGTCTATCAATAAGGAAGTGCCAGGGATACAAAGAGTGACATGCCCTAGAAGAGTCATAGTTTGATCTGCTTGATTATAGTAAGTGAAAAGTTAGTCAAAAAAAATTGTAAAAGTGAAGAGAAACATGCAACAGATTCAAAGATTCTTCTCATTATATTTTGCAACTGAGGCATTACTGATATTAATAGCAGAATTTGATTGTATTAGCTGCTTAGGGATAAAGGATAAAGAAATGGGTATTTCACCTTTTTCTCAATTATTTTTTGCCTTAACGTTATCAGGTGTTATAGAAACATCACTGCTATACCACTAAAGCCCCCTTTTAATCTAATTCTGCAATTTTCTGCAGCTCAACCACAGACAAACATTAGAAAAATGACTAGCTCTAATTTCTTCTATGTACCATATCTATATACCACTTTCCATTCCATGTTTCTTAAGAGCTAGAAGAAATATATGCAATTTTTAAAGATTACTTACACATACCATTTTTAATTTTCAAAATGTCAGAGGCATTACTTTGCATATATCTCCACACATACAGAGTTTGTCTGGCATATACTGACAGGATACTCCTATCTGCCACATAAAGGCAGATGATCTGAAAGGTGCATGCTCAGTAGATCGATTCATATGGAATCAGTTCCAAGTATTCACTTGTCAGACATCTACGTGCTCCAGGTTCAACAAAGAAGCAAATGGCAATTTGGTAGAAAATGTGCCCAAGCCAGATGGGAAGTAACCTTCTGTCAAGCATGCCAAAGAGAAACAGGAATTTAGAAAAGAAATAAGAACCTGACACCATCCCAAAGAAATGAAGTATGATTTTTTCCAAAAGATGATTTCAACTATGTTCCTTCCAATTGTAAAGTAGAAAATTGAAAGGAAAAAATGAAAAAACAAAAAAGAAAAACCCAAGGAAAGTAACTTCACAGAGCATTTAGGCTTTAACATAAAGTGCATAGAAGCTACATTTCTAAATTTCCATGTGGTTCACTTCACATTAGCAATGATGTTAATAAATATTCATTAGGGAAAATAGCATTTGTCACTTAAAATTACTGTGTTTTACAGTATGTTAACCATAGAAAATTCACATTAACTGTGTTTCAGTAGCACATAAAAAGTAGATTGCGGGATCCAGGTTTTCTTGAAAAAAAATGCTACACTTTCTGCTTCATAGGATGACCATAAGTATTTGAATGTATCATAAACATTTAGGAACTCATTGCAGTGGTAAATTTAGCCCAACTGGGCTTTATTCAAGAACAAACCAAATTTTAAACAAGCATGATGAGGAAATAGAAAATTGAAGAGTGGAAATTATAATAAACATTTCAGAGCATCTGTAATGGAAAGCATAAGTTGCCGTGAATACCCAAAGGATTTGTTCTCCCTCTCTTCTCCTCTCCCATACCCTTTTGTTAATTTTCTTTTTGTATCTTTCTCTCTATTTCTTCTTCCCTCTCCTCATTCCTCCTTTGAACAACAATGTTGGATGGTGAGGTGAATGTCCCCACAATGACAAATTCCAACCACTAGAAGGCACTTACGTGCATTTCTAATAGATGACTGTGGATGACAGATGTCCATATTATTAGGATATGATAGAAATTAGAAATCAACTACACACCATCTTGACAACTATATGCAAATTATTTTCCTCTATGCCAGGTTCACTGATGAAGAACACAGAACTGGAAAAATAGTGCCTCCTGATAAAACATGCCAGAATAAAGCAAATAAAAACCCTTTGCATGTGGATCTTTGTTGTGGTTTAAAGGACAACAACTTTTTTTCTCCTTCCTGGGGGGGTTCTTTGTTTTTCTACTTCCACCGGGGCACAGTTTCCAGCAGAGGTGAGGAGCCCACGGATTGGCTAATTTTAAGATGGGCACTTCATGTAGCCACTGGAAAATTAGAGGCGTCTTTGCGAAGCTTACATTTTTAGGAGCAGGAAGTTTGAAGCTCTCTTTGACTTCCGCCTGCGGGGAAGGTAACGCTG
>VZTR01003122.1:332-13649 GCA_013400775.1 Chaetops frenatus
TGGTTCACCTGCTTTCTGCATTTACATCTATCTTGTAAATTTACCTAGTGTGACACTTGGATCATTGTCAAAATATGCTATAATTTCTTTTTTTTTCTACTCTGTAATTTTTTTTTTCTGAGGGGAGAACTAAACACTTCAGTACCCATATTTTGGAATATTATCACTTTTTTTGTTGAGCAGAATGTAACATCAGATCCCCGAGAAATTATCCTGCATTTCTGATACCTAAAAACATATATTAAAGTTCCATCTTTATGCTTCTCAATCTGTTCTGTTCTGTTCTGTGATGACTTTCTCTTCTGATTCTGAGTCATTCATGATTTCCAACAACAGTAGACACTTTTGTGTCCTTTCCCTACCCAACTTGGTAAAATTCCTTTTTGTTTCAGAGATAAAACTTTCCGTTTCCCTTTTTTATGACCAGCTTTAAAGACTTTTCATGTCTTTACCACTTTAGGAAGTAGTATTTCTCTTAGGAAAATTTACAGAAAAGGTTAAAAAAGAGATGAGGTTGCAGCCCTCTGGAAGACACTCTACACAAACAAAGAGTGGGCTGAGAGTAGGCAAAGAGACAACTTAAATCAAAATAGATATACAGCTTTAAAACTTACCTCCAGTCACTGTGTACAGCTGACTGTCCTGTCTTTCCAAATTGTCTTATTGCAACTTATCTAAAAATGTATTTAGTTTCATCTTTATTGCTTCTAAATCTTGTTGCCTTTTCTTTAAGTTTGATCAATTTTTATGCTGCTCTTCTCTTTTGCCAAAAGCAAATGCCATTAGATGTTGTTCACTTTGCCCTTTCATTGCTGTTTGTACTTATTTGTGAAAAAAAAAAGAAAATTTTTCCCTGACTTATGAGAATCACCTTAGAAAATACTATTTCATATATCACCAAATGATCCTATAAGATAATGAATAGTAAGGAAGAAATAAAGGGGAACTGCCATTTCTTTAGGTTTTCCCAGAAGCCCAAAAAAATTACTTAAATCAATAGACTTCACTGAAAATATTATGCCTTCCAGGGTAGAATTATGACATAATAGCAAGTAACAGAACTACTACCATGGATAAACACACAGATTAATAAACTTTCCAAGTCAGTAACTCTTTCTGCTGTGGAAAAAAATGGCATAGCACTATTGATGATTAAAGCCAAAAAGACTAAAGCCTTAATTTCTGAACACCTAGTTTTCACAGGATGAGATAGTCACTTCCTGAACATCACTTCCGAGAATGCCCAGCTATTGCCACACCCCAAAGATCACTTTAGGGGGAAGATCTCAGACTTTTCTGTGAGACAGCTAAGCTCACAGCAGAACACACCAGGCTCTTCACAAAAACCCATACAACCATCACAATGAGGTCTGTCAAAACCAAAATGATGTAGGGAGTTCCCTGTGCCTAGAGACTTGTTCCCTCATAAACACAGATATCACTGCTTATAAGACTGCAAAGTTAGAAATGACTAATCAAAAACAGGCATTTTATTGAAATAATAATATTGTCTGAGAAAACAAAATTAATTTTGGACTTCTAGTTTTGGCACTCTGAGTGAAAGAAAATGCACCATATACAGAACAAAGATATACAGAACAAAGACAGTATCATTAGTACCTACACAGACATGAATGAGCCTGCTCATGATTCCTACTGATCTATCTCTTTTGAGATATCTACCGGGATATCTCAAAACTAGGGTAATATCCTTTGAATTCACATTTCACTTATTAATTTTTCTTAATAGTGAAAACTAAGATTTAATAAAGTGAGTTCTAAAGAGAAAAATTAATTCCCTCTGTAATTTCCAATAAAAATAACACACACAACACCAGAGACAACGCCTACACTGTGGCTTGGGTTTAATGTTCCCCATTTAGTTCAACTACAATTAATTTTAGAACCAACATATGGAACATCTGCCCCAAAAAAACTATTTCTTCCCTTGAAGAAATAAATAAAATATTTTAGAAACTATGTTTTAGGTAAGTATGTTTCCATAAGAAAGATGAAGATATGTACTTAGCACATAATACCTGATTTTACAGCAATTTAAACTGCATATGAGTACAGGCTTGTGTTGTAAATTCGTACCCAATTTGTGAAAGATTTGTTTAACAGATAATGGTAGGAGGACAAACATTCCATTACAGAAAATGAGTCTGTAAAATAATGTTATCCTACAGAAACTCTGCTTAGCAGAACACCCAAATCCTATAATTTCCTCTTTATTTATTTATAACAACATAAGAATAAGAAAAGCTCAACAGGCAGTGCTGAAATGAAATGCATTAAATGTATTATCTTGCTTTAACCATGAAAAATCAAACCCTAAAGGGCAACACAGGCTTTCTCATGGCTGGACATAGTTGAAGTCACTGACAGCAACATGCCAGATGAAATCAGACACTGTCTTTACCATCTGATGCTGACTTGAGCAAATCCAGTCCAGCTGACAAAGCCCCAGTTCTGTTTTACTTCTTGCCACAATTTTAGTATATAGAGCCAGATACATAAGGAGAGTTTCAAAATCATCTAGCTGTTCTCAGTACTGGGGCCAGTCCTGTTTAATATCTTTCTTGATAATCTGGATGAGTGGATAGAGTGCACTCTCAGAAAGTTCATGGACAACAAACACTAAGTTGCTGATTTGCTGGAATTTGAGATGGATCTGGACAGACTGGGCCAACAGGCCAAGGCCAAAGGCATGAGGTTCAATAAGGCCAGGTGCTGGTCCTACACTTCTGTCACAACAATCCTGTGCTGGGAGATGAGTGACTAGAAAATGACGCTGCAAAAAGGGCTGAACATGAGCCAGCATGTGCCCAGGAGGCCAGGGGCAAAAAAGCATCCTGGGTTGTAAAAGAAATAGTGTGGCCAGCAGAGTCTGTGATCATCCCTCTGTACTTGTTACTGGTGAGGCTGCATCTCTGATCCTGTGTTCAGTTCTGGGTCGCTCATTACAAGGACATTTAGGTGTGGGAGTGAGGCCAGAGAAATGGCACTGAAGCTGATGAAAGGTCTGGAGTCCAAGTCTTATGAGGAGCAGCAGAAAGAGCTGCTCACTTGCTTAGCCTGGAGAAAAGGAGGTTCAAAGGGGACCTTATCACTGTTTACAACAACATAAAAGGAAGTAGGGGGTCAGTTTCTTTTCCCAAGTAACAAGTGACAGGACAAAAGGAAATGGTCTCAAGTTGCACTAGGGGAGGTTCAAGTTGGAAATTAGGAAAAATTTCTTCACTGAAAGAGTGGTCAGGCATTGGAACTGTCTTTTCAGGCAAATGGTGGTATAACCATCCCAGGAAACATTCAAATGTTGTGTGGTTACGGCACTTAGGGACAGGGTTTAGTGGCGAACAGTGTGGTCTTGGGTTAAAGTTGAGTTTGGTGAACTTGGAAGTCTTTAGTCTTTTCCAACCTTAACAATTCTATAATTGTATGATTATGAACAACAATGGAACTGCCAGAAAGTAAGTTTTTAAAGGTGAGGTAATCATGTTGATGCAGTTTGAAAGGCATTTCCTAACCCATTTGGTTCAGATTGTTTCTCTTTTGTTCCCTTTTTTTTGGTTTGAACTTACTGGACTTGCAGACACAGCAAATGTGAAGAATATCATAAAGAACAGCCATAGATGTTAAATTTGGAGGTACAAATATGAACCTTTGGATTTTTATACCCCTTTAGTCAGAGAATAATGATGTACCATATGACTTCTAGGTCTAGCTAAAATTTTGACTGTTTAGCACCAGAATGGGAATAAAAATATTCAATTTTCTCTTAGAGATAAAAAATTATTGATTGGCAGAAGTATTTGTGTGGAGTCTGCATTTCTTCCTCCACAATATGAAAAAGTGAGTGTGTACCAAGAGACTCACTGACTTAAAAAAAGACTATACAGAGATAATTAAGCTGGCAATTGCATTATATTCAAGACATGCTAAAATAATGGAATTATTTTTATGAACTACAAAGGCTTTGGATAAGACCTTAATTGTTTAATTTTTTGTTGCATTTAGCAAACACTTGAACATTTTTATTAAGGAATGATCTTAGGGAATTGGGATATTAACAAACAAAAGTAGGAAGAATTTTTAGGTAAATTACCTGCTATGAACTGTTTGCCAAAATTATCCCTGAATCTCTGTGGTTTCCCAGAAGTAATCATCAGCTGTCAACTGTGTATTTTAGGTTTTATTTTCAACCTTCAAAAGGAAAGACCACATTTTTAAAAACACCTGCTGCCTACTACTAAATTTATTGCCACACCTTCCAAATGATGCACTGTATGCTGCAGTTCAGGTTCAAAGAGTTTCAAGACTGAAATGTCAGTTTAGGATCTGTTCTGCACCTTGTGCAGGACTGAAAAATTAAAGTCAAGGAACATATTCTGAAAGGCTACCCACTGAAGTCCTAAATATATAGTAACTCTCACTGCCACTCTGGTATCACCTGAACTGAAATTAATACTATATGAAAGTAAGGGGAAAAAAGCTCCTCAATTAATATACACTTCTATTATGTATAAAACAATTTTCAACCTTTCTGTGATTCATGTTTCTGAAGGATTTTTTTAATGCAGTAGAGTTAGGTTTTCAAAGTTCATCTTATGCAGACTGCTGTGTGGCACACATTAAATTATTCCTCTCAGTCGACTTTGCATGTCCTTTAAAAGAATGGGTAATTCCCTGGAGTCTGTGGATCACAGGCTGAAATCCAGTGATCTGTAGGACAGTTGTCAATGATCAGAGAGGCTTTCAAGCTTGCTTCCTGTCATGTCTCCTATTCAGATGGTTTGACAGCGTGTGCTTCTACTCCTGCTAGATGAGCACTGCTACAATTATGAGCCTGATTTTCTCTACAGGACTAGGGAAAGAAGTGTTTTAGTTTAATCAGTCAGACAACCAAATACCACACAGCCATTTGCTCACTCTAACCCAGTGGGGTAGGAGAGAGAACTGGCAAAAAAAGCAAACTTTCTGGATTGGGGTAAGTACATTTTAATAGGACAGAAAAGAAAGAGAAAATAATAATAATGATAAAAATTATATAAAAAAAAACCAAATAATGCACCATCCTGTTGCTTACCAGCCACTGACTGGTGCCCAGCTGTTTCCCCAGCAGTGGGCCACTGCTCCCCACCCCCTACCCCATTTCTTTTACTCAGCATGAATAAAATTCAGCATATGGTATGGAATATCTCTTTGGTCTGTTTGGTTCAGCCATCCTGGCTTCTTGTAAACTCACAGCCTCCTCACTGGCAGGGCAGCATGGGAAGAGTAAAGGGCTTTGACATAGTGCTACTCAGCAATAGCTAAAAAATCAGTGTGTTATCAAAATCATTCTCATGCTAAATCCAAAGCACAACATTCAACCAGGTACTAGGAATAAAATTAACTCTATTCCAGAAGAAACCAGGACAATGGAATCAATTCTAAATTAGGTGGTTTAGTTGTTTGCTGGTTCTGTGAATGTCAGTGGTAAAAATTACCTCCTTATATAAGGGAGCCGGCAGACCACTAGAGATTTGGAGTATGGGGTGAGGAGGTGAGAAAAAGGCAAAGGAAAAAAACATTGAACTTTTATGTTCAGGAGAGGACTGTGGAATTGTAAGTTTTAAACCAAAGATCAGCCTTCAAAATCCCAGCCTGCACATATTTTGAATGGAGATATTCAAATTAACAGGAAACATTATTAAAATGATGGTACACATTATCATGGACAAAATTAATCTATCATTATTTTAAAGCAATAACAAAATAGATAACTGATGAACAGAGCAACAGAGTGTATTTTGATAATAGGTCAGAATCAGTCTAATTTTTCCTCACTGAAAAATACTAGGAAATCAAAGTCATGCAAATAATTTTCATTATAGTTCACTCAAAGTTCACAGAGATGCCTGTTCAGCAATGCAGATAAGAATCCACTTAGTTCCAATGAGAATGGAATTACATTTCTCTGTTATCTATTATAGAAGAAGAGGATGTGCTATCAGATCTGATGGCATCAGCAAAGCTGCAGGAAGATTCCAGAAAACAGACAGTTGATCTAATTACCTTTGAAATATTTCCATTCATTTCAACAGAAATGGGACCAGATAATTTGTGAAGAGAATTATACAGATTAAGGCAGCAGTCTGTTCCTCCTGCATGGCATTTCACCAAACTGAAAATTATTGTGCAAAACAGGGATCAGAAAGAGAACCAGTTCTTCAGAACACCCCAGAGTGCAGCCTGTGTATCACAAACCCAAATGTCATTGTACTTAACACAGTATTTGTGTGAACACAGACTACAGCAAAAAGTCCCAGCTAGTGCTACCCTTCACTGAGATGGTGCTTCTTCTAAATTTTTTGAAAATTATGAAAGACAAAACAGATATATAAAATTACCCTTCAATACTCTCCTTACAATGCAACAACCATGCAAAAAATCATTTAGAAATTAAATTCCTGAGCTGTATACAAGGACATAATATTATTCTTCTTGCTTCCTTTTTTTTTTTCTGTGACCAACAGGTAGAAACAAACTGATTTGCAACAATACCATAGTCATCTGCATTTTCATGAAATATGATGCTTAAAGACTATAACTGTTCTTTCCACTGCCACAATGGATGACTGTAAAATATAATTAAATTCCTCCTTCAAAGCCATTTCTCTAAAGAAGAAGGACAATTGGAACTATAATATCGTCATCCATACTATGACAAATATATTTATCTACAATACATTGCCCAAGAGTCTCTTTCATTGCCTTCTGAGTTTCCTATATGCTGGTGCTGCAATCAAAGTGGTTCAGCTTTATGTAAGTGCTAAAATTTTAAATCTCAGGGTCAAGGACAGGTCTTACCAGTTCTTTTCCTCCCGCATGAGGTTCTGGATCCCACCACACCAGTCCCCGCCATAAGCATTCTATGACAATTCTAAAATTTTAAGATCCAAAATACTTCACTTCTTGGAAGCACAAGGTGAATATCAGTCAGAATCAACTGAGAAAATGTGAGGTTACTTCAGCAAATTGTTTGAATTCTGGCACTTTATCATTGCTTTTCTGGATGTTACTGTGACATATAATAATGTAACACAATATTACCATGAGGTAACATGCAATATAAAGTTAGCACAATATGATGTTACCATGAAAATAATATCTGGTCTTTTCCATTGAAAAATAAATGATGAGGACAAAATGAGGATAAATGAGAGCGCTAGGTAGCACAGGCCTTCCTCTTACTGTATCTAATCAATCAGACCAGACTTGCCAATGTGTCTGTCATCCATCACAACCATTCAGGGTGCTCAAAGTTATACTGTCTATAGTCAAATAAGCAGACATCTCTACTGATAAATTACTTGGGTTTTGTTCTGTTTCCACCCATCCTAGACTCCTCTCCTGCAGCCCTAAAAGCTGATGCCATTAGCATCAAACTGGGCAGTGTGGCTACCATGTTTCCCTCCCTGCTTGGGCACTATGAGTACATTCTCTTTTCCTCCACTGGGGAAGAAACCCTTCAAACACATCAAACAACCACCACTGAAGCAGTGAAATCAGACTGGCAGAAAGATGAAGAAACACTGTTCACAACCTAAGGTTCTTATAGGTTTTGAAGAACAAAATGTCATTTGTTTTTGTTCAGCAGTTGGTAGCAAACCCCAAAATTCAAATGGTCTCTTAGGGGTACAGTTGAGGTTGAGACCAAATGCACGGCTCAGGGCAACCACCATCCTGTGGTTAATGCTGAACAGACAGAACATAAAAACACTGGTAGGTAACAACAACAAGCAGAAAAGTGTTTTTTGTGTTATTATCAACATCTACATTCTTAAAAGCATCCTTCAGTGCCAATATCAAGGCAAAGTGTCTGGTGCCATTTGCACTGTTGCCACCAAGCTGGCCAGATCTGTGCCTCAAAAGCTTACACAGCCAGAGCCACAGAGTCACATTTCTTCAGAACTATATATATATTTTTGTTAAACATTAGGGAATATGACTGCCTGTAAAGATAACTTATCTCAATTCCTCTTTTTGAAGAATTTAACTCTCTGTGCCTTCCTGAAGTAATATACCTATAATGTTTTTCCTCCTTGAATCCAAAGCTAGACACTTAAAAGCTGCCCAAAGGATCTGTAGGACTTTTACTGGCTGGAAAGGCACCTTAAAGGGAATACCTTCAAAAACCACAACCAGGTCTTTTCAATAAAGGATACCACCTACTTCTTTCCTAGTGGATTTTGTCCTTTCAAGGATGCATTGTCCTTTTCAACTGGCAGGAAATGTTGCAGGTGATGAGAAGCAGCCAGTTTGGACATTTTGCAATGGCAGCAGTCATCAGCGATAACATATGCAATACTTTCCTCTTGGCACTTAAGCAACATTTCCCTAGGCATTTTCTGACAGCTGATGTTGAACCTTGTTATTCTGTCATGTATGTAGCCACAGAGAAAAAAAGCCAAAGTGCTAGTTAGGGTAACCTGTATGATTAGTTTGGTTTCTCTGTGCTCACAGATGTGAATAGTAGGAAGCCAGAGGACTGTCGTGTTTTCTCTTCAGACCTGCTCCAAGAAAAAACTTCTGATAAGTTCACATAGAAGTCCATACTAACCCTCTGTGATCCAAAGAAATGATGACGTATTTTGGATCCTTTCTCCTTCTCCATAAGCAATTCTCTATCTGTCCCTTTTAATGGCCACCTGAAACTAACTCTAGGATCTGGGAGAATGAATTCGGGATGATTATTTAGAAAATTCAGCTTTAACTCAAAGTAATTCTGTAATGGCCCTCCCTTATTCACTTTAGGGCCATGCACCACGTCACCTCATTGATATTTATTTTTCTCACATTATTCAGTGCTGTTGCCTTACTTATTCTGCACTTAATTAAAACCAAACAAACCCTCTCAGTGTGACTGGCAGAATTATCCTATTTTCTTTATAGCTCCAAGTATATGCAACTGCAGGATTTGCATGGGAATTTGTAAATCAGTGGATTAGACTGAACATGGATCCTGGAGAGGTATCTGAGCAACACTGACATCAGAACACAGTTACAGAAAAACATGACAGAAAAGACAGCATTTTTTGCCTAAAAAGAAAGAGAGAAGACCCACATTGGAAACAAAGTGCAAATAAGATCAATAAAACGTCAGAGATGCTTGGATATATCGGAGTTGCTTCCTGGCTCACAACAGTAGTGAAATATCAAAAAATAAGTTACAAAAAAAATGCAGTAGAATAAAAAATAAAATTATAAAAACACACAGACAGTTTTAAGCCATTTTCTTCTATGTTTGTTTGCTTTTTCAATTTCTTTCATTTTCAGTGATATTTATTAAATCTGCCCATTGGGCCAAGTGATTTATTAGTATCTTTATGTCAGCTTATCCTTCAAATGTATTGATATTATAACTGACAGTATTCTAGGAATTTACTTCATACATTTATAGATGACCATACATCAGCTTTTACTTCCAAACTTCTTGATCTCTCAGTTTTATCATGAAGCTGCTGTAAAGGTCTACTTGGTTGAGTCATAAGGCAGCGTAACTATTTCTTAACAAGATATACAGCTCATAATTTACTTCTTCATCTATATTTATTTCATCCAAAGAAATAAAATTTAAAAGAATCCATCACTGGGAATACAAGCAAGCAATAGGGAGCAGCCCTAAAGGTGTTATAATTAATATAACAAATGATGGTGGCAAAAGGTATTTTTAACAGCAGGTAACAATATTGATGATATTAAATTGAATTAACCTGGAAAATGTTGTTGGTATCTAACCAGCTGGCAACACAAAGCCCACCAATATTGTTAAGCAAATTCAGGTTAGCTGGATCTAGCCAGCTGCTTGGAAGTCTGATTAGTGTCAAATATCAGTTACTCAGCTCAAACATTTCTCAGAAATCCCATAAAATTGCTCTGAGTGTCTTCAAAAATGACTGCAAGCAATTATTTAGGCTATAAATTCTATTAAATGAAAAACAGAATTCTGAAAAAAAAGTTTCATATGAAGTAGAAAAATTAAATGAAGGTTGATGATTATGCAGCATCTTTAAAAAAATCTTTTTTCTTAAAAAAAATGTATTTTTTTACCCCTAGACTCAGTTTTATTTAACTTCATATTAGTTTAAAAGAAACTATTTTGAAATAGAAAAAAGCTCTTGAATAGTTGAAATAGGATATGTGGGAATGTTTTTCTAACCCTAAGAAATCTCCACCATATTTTAAAAAGTAGTTCCACTTGCACCAACTTACGTAGTCCACAATATGATGACATCTAATTTCCCAGAATCTTTGTGTAATCTTCTCAGATGTTGAACCTGATATTTTTCCCTGTATACACTAGACATGTACTTAATTTGCAGCTCTAATATTTAGTCTAAGGAAATCATACAGTAGATATTTACAGCAGAAACTGAAGCTGAGTTTTGATTTAGGGAGCTGAATCAAGAGGGACAGTGAATGGGAAAAGAAGCAGAAGCATGGCAAAATAGAGGCATGGAAAAACAGAATAAGTATTAATACATGGTTGAAGTTACAAAGCATATTGCTGACCTGAAAGTTTGTGCTAGATGTGCTGTACGTTCCATTTTAAAATATATAGCTTTTAAAAATAGATGAAATAAACAAACCATAAGTCCAAGAGAGATATTTGATGGGAATTTGCCTTGGCTTAGTGTTCTTGCTAACTTGAAAGAAACAAGGAAAAAATTTTAGTGATATAAGGGTATCCTTTTCCTCATACACATATTTCAAATGTAATAGGGATTTATCATGCAGTCAGTATGCTTTCTGTGAATAAGGAAATACACTTCCTTTTACAGGGCTCCTCCAATAGCCCATATCCATTTCTGGAAGTAATAGATTACACTGTCTTTGCCATTTTCTTGATGCTTCTTGCAAATTTTGTGCTGCTAGCCTAACTTTAGGATCTGTGCCAAGTGCTTGTATGGTGAGCTTCAGTATGTTAAAAGAATCCAGTCCTCCATCTCAGTAAACAAAAATAAACTTAGAAATACTAGCAGCTTGACTTGAATGTATTTTAACCACATTCAAAATTCTAGTATTTCCAGTCAGTGTTGGAAGTCCCATTGTTCCTGAAACTTGAACTTCACTATATTTATCACCAAAAAAACAAAACAACAAGCCAGCCTATGAGACTGCATGTATTGTTTCATTATAGATTCCTAATGTACTGCTGAATGGAATTAGTAGCTGCAAAACAATATGTGGCAAAAATTTTTCATATTACTTTTTAAAATATCTAAAAATCTCCTATGAGCAACAATAACCTTGAAATACTTCAACTATATTTTATTTTGTTCAAAAATACCATTTTTCAAGTTATTTTTGCAACTTTCAAAACCAGTTACCATGATTTTCCTGAAATGCTTCAACTACCAAGAAAAAAAAAAAAACCAGACTGTGAGCTCATTAACTGTTCATCAAGATTTAGCAATTCTACATTACCCTTTCAAAAACATGGAAAAGAATTCAATGTCCCATCCTTGAAGATGTTAATATGTGAAAACAAGAAAACTAACTTAGAATTACACAGTGCAGGTGCTCCTTTGAAAAGATTGACAGAGGATTTGTGATGCTCTTTAACCAAGTTTCCATAAGATAGCTGAGGAAACCATTCAGAATTATAGACATTGACTGCAGAACATTTAGATTTATTCATTTTACTTGAAACAAAATTAAGGAAGATAGACCCAGCATTCCCAAAGGTACTTAAAGCTGTAACACTCCCATGCTGGCTAATCCTTCTGTCACCAGGATATGAAAATGAACCTTGCCTTGATTACTATTCTATTAATCCATGACAAAGTATCCATACCACTCACACACTTGGTTTCTCGGCAAGTTCCTGCGATATGCCTCATTAACCGGATTACATGTTTGATCTGATCACTGTCATATCATTCTCCTGACAACCAGGGTGGCTCATGCTGGACTGTGCAGTGAAGAAACTTTATTAGAACCAACCCTTTTCTGAAATGTCTCTCTGAACCCTCTCCTCTGGTGTATGGAAGGTTGCCCAAGATCAAGCTGTTTGTGATTAAATGTGAAAGTAAACGTTGGTATCTGGCCTGAATTATTATAAAACGAATTTGACTAACCTTTGATAGATCTTAGAGATAAAACAAACATGAAAAAGTCTATGCCGAATGATTTTTTTTCTTTTTTTGTGGAGCAAAAAACTTATTTTCATCCCTGTTGATTTTTTTCTTATAAATTCTAAAGCAATTTAGGGCTGCTTAATTCTAACAGCTCTGACATGAAAATTCTCAGCTAGTTACAGATCAGAAAAAACACAGTCAACAACTGTCCCCTTTTTTTTCTCATAGAGAACAGCTCTTCCAAATGGAGTCATATTTCCCACATGCCTGGGGCTTCCTGCTCTTTTTTCATCTTACCAAGAACTCAGTCAGCTTTAAAAGTACGAGTTTTTTAACTTGTTTGTAGGGCAAGTGGATCAAGACCTAGAGCAAAAGCCTTTTCTTTATTTTTTTAGCCTTCTTCTGATTCTTCTTTAAACTTTAATTACTTAATGAGATATAGATTTTTATATACACAGAGGTGTGTTTTTAAAGGAAGTCTGACTCTAGAAGGAGGTTAGGAATAATTTTTGTTATTTTAATCTAAAATGGAAGAAAAGCTTTAATTATTGAGACATTGCCTCTCTCCAGCATCTGGATATTACAGTTATT
Organism: Chaetops frenatus; assembly: GCA_013400775.1. Taxonomy (NCBI): domain Eukaryota; kingdom Metazoa; phylum Chordata; class Aves; order Passeriformes; family Picathartidae; genus Chaetops; species Chaetops frenatus. The sequence continues at coordinate 13,052 of VZTR01003122.1, forward strand.
TCTGGATGCAGTTCTAATCCTTGATATTTTCAGAGGTAAGGTGGTTTAGATTCAGTCTTACCCATCTGATTCTGTCAGGCTGAAAAATCTATCTAGCCTTTACTCAAAGCCTACCTGTGATGGTGGATTCAAGCAGTTTATTCTATTGTTTCAGTATCTTTATCATAAGAAAATGATTTTATATTTAATCTAAATATTCCTCACAGAATTTAAGTCCATTAAACCCAATCTTGACTACTGTGGGCATGGAGAAGAGATTGCATCTTTCCTCTTTTCTGCAATTTCTGTTTATGTTTTAACCCAGCTTTAAGTTATCTTCAGTGAAAAAAGTGGAAATATAATTGATATTTACTACGTAATAATTCTGCTTAGTTTAGATGGAGTATTTGATGCTACAAGTATGCACCAACTTATCAATATTTTGTAAATAGTGATACGTTGATTAAAAAAATGCATATCCAAGCATAGAAGTCCCAGCCTAAATTAACGCAGTGTGCAAAAACCAGTCTCATTAATTCTGGGTCTATTTACTTATAGCTGACTTTCATTCAACATATGAAACCCATAATTCTCTTCACTTATGTTGGGGTTTGGGTGT
>VZTR01003124.1:0-37567 GCA_013400775.1 Chaetops frenatus
GTGCTGCCGGCCCCCTGAGGACCATCACATCACCATCAGATATGAGGTGCCATTCCCCTATTTCCCAGTTTGGGTCCTGGGCAGGATGAGCAGCTGCCCAGTCCAGTGCAGGGGCTGGGACTCCCAGCACAGGCCACTTTCTCCCCATCACGGCAATCCCCAGGACTGTGTTACATCCCAGAGAACTCCCGACTGTGTCAGTGGCTGAAGGAAGATCTCCTTTCAGCCCCTGAGGATACAGCTGTGATTTACAGCCACACAACATCAGCACTGTGGCTCCCACCTGGGGTTTTACTCTGATATTTCTCCTCTCACCTGCTGTGTGAAGGGCTCCTGGCTGAGTGGGACACTGACCAGGGGCTGTCAATGAGGGGTTTGCAAAGAAGGCAGCTCCAGCTCAGTGCCTCAGCACCAGGCCAACAGCATCACATGAACATCCTCCTGGAGGGGAAGGTCAAGATGGGAGCAGGCAGGAATGAGGAACCCCAGAGTGCTGACACAGAAGTCTGTCACAGGAAGATATGTGATGTTTATCTCAATTAAAGTGTTAGCGGGAAGGCAAAACCGGAAAGGGAGTAGAGCAATTCAGGCACAAACCAGTGCAAGAGAGTGTGATGAGGAATCACTCTGCCTACAGTGGGGAGAGCCCTGCAGAGAGCTCCCCTGACACCCTCCAGCCAGGAGGGAACGGATAAACACAGTCCCCTGCACAGGGCAGGGAAAGGCACTCTGCTCTGCATCAGCATCTCTGGGGGGCTGTGGCAGGATCCTGCAAGCCAAGACCTCTCTCTTCTGGCAGGAAGAGGCCCGGGAAGCACAAGGCAAGGCTGCTCTGTGAGAGAAGCAGCACTGCTGGAATGCTTCTCAGGAATCCCGCTGATGCACCCTGACAGGAGCACATCAATTTGCCTTCTCGTCTGTGCTGCAGCCGCGCGTGGCTCGGTGTCAGAGCCCCTGACATCTGCGCCTCTGCAGCCCCTGCCTGCCCCTGGGCAGCGCTCCCAGTCCCTGCCCAGAGCAACGGGACACTGCCTGACACCATCAGACACTGCTTTTGCTCCAGTTCTGCAACATTATGAATCTGGGTTTACTCTCTGTTGTTGGTCTTAAGAAAAACCTCAAAGCCTTCCTGAGACAGGCAGTAATTGAGTCAACCAGTGAATGCATCTCCTTGGTTCAGGGCCCAGCAAGAACAGATCTTCCCCAGTTCTCATCCCATTGTATTACCCACCACCACAGCTGAGCCTTTCCAGAGTCCTGTTTGCTCTGGACTTCAATGATATTTCCAAGCCTAGATTTTGTTATTTAATCTAGGGTCTTTGAAAAACAATCAAGTCGTTTCAGTCTGTTGTTCATGGGCAGATTCAGCAAGTTTGGTGAAATTGTCCTTAGGAGATAAGGCTGAGTATAATGTAGCTCCTTTAGTACTGGCTGATTGAGCAGGCACTGTCTGATCTCTCCTTTCCGCTGCCATCTCAGATAACCAAGATAAGTCCAGGTCATTCCCAGATCCCCCGATTTAGCAAAGCGAGTAAAAGTGGCAAAAAATACTTGCCGACTTCGTAGTGGTGGGGGATTTACTCTGGGCTCTGCCTGAGGCTGGTCTTAGCCAGAAAGGGCCAAGGCAGGGGTTATTTAATGCAAAGAAATTAGGAATCCATACTCGGTGGATTCAGAGGATGAAATTCTGATTCCTTCTTAGCTCGTGGGGAAGGAATGACTTCAGCAAGGATCCAGTTTCCCTCAAATGTGTTGTACAGGCAGTCCAGGGAAATACTACAGCAGCTAATGGGGTTGGGCAGCAGAGAACAAGCAGGAGCAGGCCAGGAGGACAGGGAAAGAGAAACTCCTGAGCTGGATTTAAATATTCCACTGTTAGAGCTGTACTTCTCAAGGCAAATACACAGGTAATTAAGCTACCAGAGATACAGTCTGGGAGCAAACACACCAAACAATGGATCTAAATTGCAGGTTCGTTTGGAATCACTCCTGCCATTTACAGGTCATTTCCTCTGATTTCATTGCTCTGCAGTGATTTCAGCTGGTCAGCACTTGCTTGGGGGTATAAACTGCTCACTGGCTACCAGAAACTTCTGCTGGGTCTGAGGGAGACTGGCAGAACCAGTGGTTTGCTCTGGGTGGTGGGGAAATGCATTCCTCAGTGTGTGAGGGGAGGCAGTGGTGCAGGAGTTGGGGTGCTAGGCTCTGATACAGCTGCTGTTATCACTCATCTATGATGGGTCAGGGTCTCCAGCATGATAAAGTGGGATAAAGCCCTTGGAGCAGGGCCAGGGTGTGCTGGTGCCTGTGTTTTGCCAGCAATCTCTGTTGTCTCATTAGGCTGCACTACATTTAGAGATATCATGATAGACAGGAAAATTGTCTTCCTCCTGAATGAGGTTAAACCTGCAGGGCCAAGTGTGTCTCTGGTACAATGCCAGTGCCTGCAGAGGGAACGAACAACTTGGTTCTGTGAGGCTCTTCAGTCAGCAGCAGCTCCTCCCTGCTCTCCTTTGTGATTCAGGACAGTTAACAAATGTTGCTGGAGCTAAAAAGTCAGAGAATGCTCTCCAAGCCCCAGAGCTTCTGCAGCAGGAGCCTGCAGAAATTCCCTTCCCGGGATAAGCAGACCCGGAGCCTTGGACCCAGTGGGATGTTGGGGGCTTACTCTCCTCTTCACCCCCACCTTCCAGGAGAGGTTTGTCTGAGTACCTGCCCAGTCTGGGTGTCCAGGGCAGAGCTGTGCAGTCCCTGCATCAGATCTGTGTTTCTGGGGTCTGTGTGGCCCAGCTGACAGCCTAGGTCAGGCAGTACCCCCCCTCTGGGGCTGAGCATGCACTCAGGATGGTGAAATGAAGTCTGCATTCTCAGGGGGCCATGACAGCACTGGGACGTCCATGAAAAGGATTGTGCTGGCATCCATGGGAGTTTGGGAGTTTTGACAAGTTCTTGTGGTGTTTATGAGTTGCCCTGGTTTTGTTGAAACACCCCCCCCCCTCCCCGAGGTTTGCTGCTCTCTTCTTCTTGGCCCTGCCTGCAGTGGGGTGTGTGCACTACATTGAAACACTGGTTGATTTTCTGATCCAGACACCAGAGCTCGTGATATCGTTTATTTTTGTGCTGTTGATTCTCTTCCAGTGCATGAGGCAATGGTCTGGCTACAGGATGGTCTGGGTTGGGCTTTTTGGCCTCAGGCAACTCCACTATCCCTATTGGATTTTTAAATTTTTTCTGGCTGTTGTTTCTGAGTCCAATCATCTGACCCGGCAGAACCATCTCTGCAGTCAGAGGAAAAAATGGGCAGATATAATTAGCAATGTCAGGCCCAGGCAGTCAAACAGCAGTCAGATGGATGCAGATGGCTCTTGGAAGCATGGTCTGTTCCTCTGGCTAGGGGCCATCTGCTGATCTGGAATGAGGGAACTAGAGACTGGATCGAGTCTCTCTTAAATAAAATTCTGAGTTTAAAGATTAATTTATTTCCAGTGCAATTGACAACATCAGATTGCTCTAAAGAGAGTCATAAAGAAAAGGATCTCAACGAGATATCGACTGTCACCTTCAGGTTTAGGCACAACTTCATCCTGTTTCTAAAAACATTTTTTTCTTTAACTCTAAGCAGGCTCCTAACTGGGCTCTGTAAATGCAGTGGGACCCCAAAGGGAACCTGCCGGGGTAAAACAGGCTCAGCAGCAGTTTGGTAAAGAAGCTGAAATGGCCTGGGCAGCACGAGCTGCCGCCCGTCCCTGGGGTGCCAGGGCGGTGCCCAGGCGGCTCTGTGCTGCATCCCTGCCCGGGGGCACTGTGAGCTGCTGGCTGGAGGGGCGGCAGCCGGAGCAGCCTCGGGCCAACGAGCCTGCTGTGAACGCAGGCTGGAGCAGCGCAGCGGACCTGGCTCCGTGCTCTTAGCTCGGCACGGATAGGAGCTGGTACCGAAAACCTCTCTGCCAGGGCTGGCCGTGCCCCGTGGGCGCCTCCCGCAGCCGAGGGAAGCAGGGCAGCGATTCCCGGCGGCGACGGCACGGACCCCCGCGCTGTGCCAAGTCGGGAGGCTCTATCACGGTGGGCTGAGGTGGGGAGGTGGGGAGGGCCCAGCTGTTGTGCGGACAGTCCGGAGGGCTCTGCCGGCGTGGGGGATGCTCCCACCGCCTCCCCGCCCCCGGGCGGGACCGGCCTCTCTCCGCTCCCCCCCGCTCCGCCTCCTCCGGGCGGGGGAACCTGCGAGCAGCGGCGGCGGCGAGCACCGGGCACCGCTGTCCTGCGGTGACCGAGCGGGCCGGGCTGTGCCGCACCGGGCGGGCACTGCGGGGCCGAACCGGGTCGGGCGCTGCCCGCGGTGCTGAGCGGGACCGGCGCTGTCCGCGGTGCTTCAGGGGCGGCCCGGGCACCCCCGAGCCCCCCCGGCCATGGGGGCCCGCACCGCCGGNGGGGAGGGGGCTACAGAGGGGGGATACGGGGCAGGGCTCCTGCTTGAACTTCCGTACAAATTCCGTCCCTCTGCCTTCTTCGCTCCTCGTCTCCCGGTGGGCTCCGTCTACCACCCGCATCCCGGCGAGACGGTGCGGGGTGCGGCGGCAGCTCTCTCCCCGTCCTGGGCATGGGCAGCCCGCAGGGGTTGGCCCCGGTCCCAGCTACATCCCGGCTGATGGGAGGCAGGGGGGTGGCAGGATTCGGCGTCTTTGGGAAGCCAGGACTGCTGGAACGGGGCCAGCCCCGGGACACAGCCCGCAGCCGCCTTCAGCCGCGCCCATTGCCCTGTGCAGGCTCAGGGTGGGTCGGGGGCAGCTGAACCCCGGGGCTCAGTTTTGCCAGAAGCAGATTAATGAGCCGGAACTTCCCTGCCAGGCAATAGCCGTGTCCCAGAGACGTCCATTCCTGCCCTCCTTGCTTTGAAATCCTCTTTTGCAGTGTTCCTGGGACTGTGTTTTGTAACTCCAATTGCACGGAGGGTGGTCAGGGTTGGTGCTGTCCCTGCAAGACGTGCGGCGCTCGAGCTTCGCTGCGGGGACAGCAGCAGCAGCCAGGCTATTTGCTCTCTGCAGTCAGGTGCTGCCCTGCAACTCCTGGAGTGATGGAGGGAGATGCTGATTTATGACAGATCCACCCATCACTCCTTCCTGCTGTCCTCACACCGCTTCCCCGCAGTCCCCAGTGACTGTGCAGGAACTGGCACCCTCGGAAAAAGCAGAGATGGGACAAGACAGGGGAAGGGCTGGGGTTCTGTGCATCCCTCCTCATAAATCCCAGTCTGTTCTGTATCCTGCTGTACTCAGGGCAAGGTGCCCAGCCCTTGATTAGCAGAAAAATGTCAATTACTAGAAGCTCTAATTCCTGTTGTACATGGAATACACAGAACATGCCCCCAGGGATGACTTGAGAAACTTTGATTCTTTGCAAAGCCTTAACGCTCTCTTCTCCAGGAATGAGCTGCTGCAGTTAAGGAATGACATTGGTGGAAATGAGGCTCTGGGCAGAAGACCTGCCCAGAAAAATAACCATTCCAGTCCCATGTTCACAGATGTTTCCCTTGGTATTTTCTGCCTCTCCTGGCTGGAATGCTTGTCTTGCAGAAACAAGGCTGCTCTCACTCCAGGGGAGTGAGGCAGCAAATACCTCACTAGATCTTGTGTCTGAGCAAGCAATCACATTTCAGATGTGCTGAAAAACCCCAAGAGAGCTTTGCAGTCTGGAGACAAGGATTAAATGATTTCTGGTTGGTGGCTAAACCCAGGCCTGGGTAGGAAATGGGCCAGGAGCAAACTAAAGCAGGAACAAAAGAGGTTTATTCTGGGCTGTTCCAGAAAAGTTTCGCTTGATACAAAATGATGACTTCTGCTTTCAGGTGGTTTGACCCATTGCCAAATCATTCTTCCTCCTATGTGATTCCTGGATCCATTTAGCTGGAACAAAACCCAAAGGCAGAAGGATGTGTTCCTTGGCTCTGGTTGATCCAAGGTGTTGACAGAGGGGTTGCAAACAGGGATCTGCTGCATGACCTGAGCCAGGTTTTGTTTGATGCACAGGCCTAGAGCTCATTGTCTGCAGGGCTGAAATACAGCCTCTGCCAAGGCAAGGCCCCAGCCAGGCTGGCAGAGAGCTCCAGGCTCCCTCTCAAGCCAGTGAAAGTGTCCTGGCCATGCTGAAATATTGCCTGGGCAGGTGGGGACAGCCCTGAACTGTCCCTGTGCCACACAACAGCTTCTAGCAGCATCCAACTCCATCCCTGGAGTACTGCTTGGAGCAGGGGGGAGGCAGCTCAATTTTGCATAAAGAGCAGGTTAAAAATAAGTCTCAGGGACTGAGAGTCTCAGCCTGAGAGGTCAGGAGAGTGGGCTGGTGAGGGGCTGAAAGCAGCTACATGTTCACCCTCAGACCTCTCCCAGTGCCCTGTCCCAGCTGAGCTCTGCGGGCAGCAGTGCTGGGGGGCACATACACATTTGCCACAATTTGTTGTGATAAATCCTGCTCACCTGGGCACAAACCTGTGGGTTTGGGGCTTCAGCAGCTCCTTGAGAGCAACAGCAGAGCCCGTGGAGGGCACTTCTCCCTTCCCTGCATCCCCTTTACTGGGGTTTCATCCTGTCAGGCTTCCACTAGCTATATTTAGCTCAGGTCCGGGTTCTGCATGTTAAATCTCGAAAATGAACTGGGAAGACAACCTCAACCCACACGCGCTGTCCCAGATCTCCTCCTGCTTGGCTGGCACTGGAATTGCAGCCACTGCCTCCCTGCACTGCCTTGACAGCCGTGCAAAACCTCTCTTCCCTCGGCATGTTTGACCAAAATATCTGTTTTCCTTGCTGGCTGCCAGCATGAGTATAGGAAGTTTGAATTATTTCGCCTTGTCCCTGCAGCCCATGCCAAGCCAGCAACGATTTTGACTGGAAGTGATCCATCTACATCTTAATCAGCCCCAAAACTAACTCAAGGTGCAGGGAAGGGTATTTGCTCTTCCTCTAAGGTAGGGCAGGCAGACAAGTGTTTTCAGGAGCGTGTTACAAGCTGTACCTGCTTTTCTGTGGGACTGTGGGGTGGTGGAGAAGTCAGGTTACCTCTGCCCACCCAGTGGAAATAATTTCCTTTAGCTGGGAAAAAGGGTTGCTTTGATTGCACTGAGGCTCAGCAGTGGTGATGTGGGAAGGTTTCCCTCTGCACATTGCCCAGCCCTGACAAAGCACTGCTCCACCTCCACACCACCAGGCAGAGAGGATCGACAGCACCAAAAGGAATCTTGCAACATTCTACCAAAGCTTCCATGCAAAGAAAAAACACCCTGGGAAAACCTGGGGGGCTGAGAAGGTATGGGGGAGGTCAGTCTGTGGGTGAGGATGGGGGAAGAGTCAGAACAGCTGCAGAACTTTGTCCCTGGGAGACTTTTTGCTGTCATGACTCAGTCATGTCTAGCCTGAGGTTTCAAGGGCTAACTAGCCACATCTTGCCCACAGTGGGCTTTTTGTCCTTGTTTTATGTTTATTTGGTAACCAGGAAGGCCACAGTGATTTCCACTGTGCTGGATCTCCTCAGAGCCCATGAGCTTTTCCTAAAGTCATTAGGGATATCTCTTGGCTGATCAAGGCCAAATTTTACTGTTATTATTAAGTCATGAAGCAATTCATGAGTTGTCTCTATTATGAATCCCATTTAAATTATTAATAGAGGAACCTGCCTTTTATACATGTTCTCTGTAAACCCTGGGCTCTGGAGGCTTTCTGGTGCTCATTCCAACCAGCTCTTCTCCCTCCATAATTAATGCTGTTCTCTGCATTAACTGTTCCCAAAGACAGCACTGCAGGGTGCACCCGGTCTTGTTGCACATCCCAGCACCAGTATTTTACCTGGAAATGGTGTGGAACACCAAAACATACAACACTGAGGTGCAGGAGCCCCATGGTAAGGAATTATTGGAGTGCTTTCCTGTCCAGCTGCTCCTGAGCATATCCTTCTCTCTGCACAGAAAAGAGTTCTGGGCCCCAGGGAAAAGCCAAGGGGATTTTGGGCAGGGAAATTTCCCCCAGAAAAGGGATGACCCAGATCCTCTGGCCCAGAGGTTTCTGCCTCCCAACCTTCTCCCAGATCCCATGCAAGCTCCCAGCTCACGAGGCTGCTCTGAATGTACAAGTGACCTCCAAAGAGCCCAGGCAGGGAGGAGGGAGAAATCTCTGGCTGTGGATCTGGGCACAGGTTGCTGCCTCTCAGCACACAGGTCTGTGCAGCAGCCTGCAGCTGGCAGAGCTGCAGGGCTCCCTCCTGCCAGCAGCTCTGCTCAGCAGGTCAGGCTTTTCCCAGGACAGGTTCAGTGTTTAGGATGTGTTTTCCAAGGGAAAGTGCTGATTCACTGAGGCAAGAATTCATTGAAGTGTATGGGCATGAACAGGCTCCATGCAGGTTTTGGGGTGATGCTTTATGCAGGGCAGGATGCTGATTTCCTGCCAGTCCACATCTCTGCGTTGTTTGTGGTCCTCAGGCTCCTTGGCTTTTGGTTTTAGCCCACTCCTTTGGGATCTGTGGGATGCAGGAACCATAGTGCCAGGTGCTGTGAATCCCACTTGGCCTCCCAGGGTATGGAATCAGGCCTTGATCTGCTGGGGCTGTTCAGGCATTTGATTAAACACATTCCTTCACACTCATCCTGTGTTTCACAAGGGGAAGTGCAGTGCCTGAAGTGGTGCCAGGGCTGGTCACACCCCAGGGCACTTTGGGACAGGAGAGGGATAGGACTGGATGTGCACAGAGGCTCCCCTGGATATTGGGGAGGTACTGAAGCACCTTCAGGGTGGAGACAAGGGGCTGAGGTGTCACAGGATGGAGTGAGGCTGCTGGAGCTGTGCAAACACAAACCAAGCAGGGGAAAAACAGATGCAGCCAAGTGTAGCAGAGGTGGATGCAGAGAGTGGGGAGATTTAGCCCCAGCACCTCGCTGACTTGTCCCTGCAGCCTCAGGGGTGACAGGGGACCAGACACTGAGGGGACACTCAGTATTTGCCAGAACTGCAGCTGCAGGAACACCCATGTCCTGAAAGACAAAGCCAAAACCATTTCTAAGCAAGAAGCCTGGTAGCAGAGTGTTTATTTTAACTCATGTCCTGCAAAAGGGTTGAAAGTGCCTCGGTTTCCTGAAAGGATGGGAATGTTTGCCAGTGGCTCTGCAAACAAAACCCAGATACCAGCAGAAGGGAGGGAGGGGTTCTCCCTTAGGTCAGAGATTTTTGAGGGACACAGGCAGGAGCAGAAGGGAAGATGAGCTCCCCAGGGATGTGGCATGGGTACCAGGGCATGGGAGCTGCTCAAGAGGTGACAGCTCTGACACCAGCAGAGCTCCCTTGTCCCTTCTGCTCAGGGATGTGAGAGGTCTGGGGCTTCCCACGGAGGCCAGAGGGGCACAGGGACTCTGTGACTTCAAACCCATCACTTTGCAGGAGGGAGTGCTGTGGGTCCATGAGATTAAGGCAGCACAAAGCCAGCCCAGTGACCCAGCGAGGTTGTGTGGCTGCGGCAGCAGCTGTGTGCAGCAGCTGCAGGAGATGCTCTCTTTACTAAACAGTTTTGGGCTTAATCCAGTGGCTCCAAAGTCCTCCCAAGGAGGTTTTCCAACAGGTCTGTGTGAGCCAAGGCTGCTTCTGCCTGGCAGCTTCCTGAGCTGGGGTAGGAGCATCTCTCCTGCTCACTCTCCATGACAGGCTGTGCTTTACTTTCCCTTCCATGTCTCGTCTATTAGATAGGGCACAGTGGGGTTCAGGCCTGAAACTCATCCCAGAGCACATTTCATTAATTACAGAGATGGACAAAGGGGTGCAAGTTCCTCTCTGGGCAAGTGGCAGAACCAAAAGTGACAGATCTGGGGGCTAGGTGGGTCCTTCTTGGTCCTGCTGCATTTCCTGCCGCATCCCTCCAGCACCCCTACTCAAATGTCTGGCCCCCTGCTCCCCCACCACCTGCACCTGCAATGATGCCTCTTTATCTGATTCTTGCAGACAATCCTGGTTGGAGACAGTGGCGTGGGGAAGACATCTCTGCTGGTCCAGTTTGACCAGGGCAAGTTCATTCCTGGCTCCTTCTCTGCCACCGTGGGCATTGGGTTTACGGTAAGAGCCCAGTCCCTGTCCCTTGGGCTGTGCACTCATCCTTGGGGAGCAGCTTTATTTGGGGAATCAGAATCTATGAATCTGTGGTAAGCACAAAGAATTGCATACTTTGCTCTGGTGCTGCTGCACGAGGGGTCTGGTCTGGCTGTGTGCTTCTTGGCATGCTTTGGACTGCTGGCAGGGATGAAGGATGGGTAGAGCTTCATATTCCAAAATCCTTGGTAGGGCCATGTCTGAGAGCAGCCTTATGCTTCACACACAGAAAGCTGCCTTTGGAGCTGTGCTGCGGTGCCAGGGAGATGCCAGCCTGTGTCCTGCCTGTGTCCAGCCTGTGTCCAGCCTGGGGCCCTGGTGAAAAGTCAGGCAGATGGTGACAGTGCCTGGGAAAAGCACTCGGCTGCCATCCAGAGCTATTTGCAGAGCTGCCGTGGGGTGTCAAGTGGCTCTGATGTGTGTGTCCCCTCTCCTGGGGGAGCTTAGGGCGGGGACAGTGCTTGGGACATCACTCCAGAGAGGCTGTCGTCCCTCCAGCATCATGACAAGGCTGGGGATGCAATTACCCACAGGAATTTTCTTTTCAGTCCTGGCCAAGGAAGCAGGAAACTATGGCACTAGTGGGAATGGTCTGGGGCCAAGCAGCCGAGACACCAGCAGCCAAGGGTGCCCCTGCTGAGCCACGAGCAGGCATAGGAGGCTCAGCCACACCACTGATCCCCACCAGCTTCTGTCTGCCTCATTTCTGCCGCAGCAAATGCCAGCGTGTGGAAGTGATGCTCAGCCAGGCGTTTTTCCTGCCCAGGCAACTCCATGAGCTTCAGCACAGTTTGCCATATCCTTCCAGCCCCCACCCCATCTTGCTGCAGGTTAGTTCAGCCGTTTCCAGGAGCTCCAAGTGCCTCCAGCCTCCAGCTCTGGGCACTCTCCTGGCCGAAGAGCACATATAAACTATAAAACCCCTGGCTGGGTCTGAGCACTGTTACAGGACTGGAAATACAGGTTCTATTTCCCGGGGGGCAGAGGAAGGCTTGGCTGGTGCAGGAGCTGGCAGCCCCAGAAGGTGCAGAGGTGGATGCCATTCCAGAGGGCGTCTCTGCCATTGGACCTCCTGCAGCCAGGTGTGATCGTCACCTGGAGAGCAGCGAGGGGCACAGCTCTGCATGGAGCCCTGCACCCCTCAATCCCAGTGGTGTGGGCAGGGATGGGGGTTGCCCTGAGATTAGCCCTAACGTGGGAGAGATGAGATATTCCAGGGAAAATAGATCAGGGAGGGCTCAAGGCTCCTGTACATGAAGTGATGTCTGTAAGGCTGGCGACCTCGGGCAGCCGTAGTGCACGGAGGGTTTTTGTACGGGGTTTTACGGGGTGGGGTTTCGGGTAACACAACATCGCCCTCCAGAGATTTCCCCCCCATTCCCATGCTTGGGCTTTTCCCAAATGAAGCACAGTGCGAGGTGGCCCCCAGTGTCCGGTACGGGATGCAGGGGGCTGCGGGCAGCCAGGGGCAGCGGGAGGCCTGGGCAGCCATCCCGGGAGAGACGCAGGCGCCGCTGAACCGGCTCGACACAGCCCGTGGCTTCCGGCTAACGGCTCCTGCCCCACGGGGGTCACCGGCAGCCAGCTCAGCACCGCTGCGGCTGCAGCGGAAGGGGCAAACGCCCCGCGCTGGGGTGGGCTGGAGGGGTGCGAGTGGGAGTTGCCATCCCCGCTGTCCCGGCGTGGCACGGTGGGATTTGGCAGCACCAGAGTCTCCATCCCCACACTGTGAGGCACGGGATGAGTGATCATTTATGGCCTGAGCGCTTCCTCCTCTCCCCACCCATGCGTCCCGAGGGATGTGCCGGGGCTCTGCCCGCCGTCCAGTGCAGCCGAGCCCCCGGCAAGCCCAAGCACGGCGGGGTCCCCGCTGTGGGGGTGCAGTGGGGGGGGGGGTTTCCACTCTTCAGCCTCTTCCTCCTCATCCCGTGCCCGGGCTGGGCAGGGAGGCGGCCGGGGCACGGCCTCGGGGTGGCATCGGCCGGGGAGGAGGAGGAGGAAGAGGAGGAGGAAGGCGGGTGGGGCCGCGGCTCCCGCTGGCCCCGCGGCGCCGGGACTCGGCGGCTCCGCTCGGACGCACCATGGGCGGCCCCGATGGGGCGGCGGGGAGCGGGACCCCGAAGGGCAGCGGGGAACCCCCGAAGGGCAGCGGGGAGCCCCTGGCGCTGCCCCGGGACTACGAACTGTCCGGCAAGGTGGGAGGCGGCGCGGGGTGAGCAGGGCTGGACCCTCCAAGCTCTACCAGAGGGGAGGGTTTGGGTTCGCCCCCGTTCGGAGGAGACAAGGAGGGGTTTAGGAGGGGTCCCGGGGGCCGACCGCTTCCTCCGCTGCTGCGATCGCGCCCAGGAAGCGGCTGCGAGACGGGGAAGGAGAAGGGGAAGGAGGCGGCAGCCCCAGCTGATCTCCCCAGCCCTTCCCTGCCCCGGGAGTCCCCCGATGCAGCAGCTGCGGGGATTGGGGTTTTTCCTCCCCGGGATGTGGAGGTGGGGGGTCCCTGCCCCGGGGGTGCGGGGGAGGGAGGTCTGTGCCCCGGGCTGTCCCTGCCCGGCAGTAGCCATGGGAGTGACCAGCTGCCGGAACAGGACTTCGGGGGGCTCCCGGGGGAAGAGGAGCCTGGCCGAACTCTGCCCCCTGAAAGCCTGTCAGCCCTTTTGCAGGGCAAGGGGCTCTTGCCAGCCCCGCAGCAGTGCCCTCGATGACACAGGGCAGGGGGAGCATCCAGCCCATCTCAGCACCCCAAGGGCTCCGAGGCAGGAGCAGCACTTGAGCTCGGGATCCAGCCCAGGGCCCCCCTTCACCCACACTGCAGCATGCTGCTTGTGAATGTCTGCACCCCTGCTGGGCCTTGGGGGAGAGAAGGGGAGGAACACCCTGCTTCCTGAGTGCCCCGCTCTCTCCCAGCCCAGGCAAGGGTTACTCCTCATCTGAGCAGCTCAGGGCAGGCACAGGACTGATGAACCTTTTACCCACAAAATTTAATATGCAGCCCCGGGCTGAGCCCAGCACTGATGGTGTCAGCCCTGACACCTCCTTCTGCCTCATTGAGCTGGTTCCAAAGTGGTCCTGCACGCTGCCACCTTCCCTAAACAGGTTTTATTCCTCTCCTCTCTGACTCCTCTTAGTAGAGGGCAATTTCCGTGTTTGAGGGAGAAAACCAGCTTTCAGCTTGGTCTAGAGTGAACTGAGGCAGAACTGAACAGTGTTCCCAGCTCCCCGCAAGTCCTGAGGAAGGATTTGACCAGCAAAGGGGTAGCAGGAGGCAGAGCATTTCCAGCTGCCAGCTTTGGCATTTGCTGTGCCATCCCTGTGGAAGGTGGCCATGGCCCGCTGTGTTTGCCTGCCCCAGAAGCAGCAGGGCTGCAGGGATTTGCTTTGCAAGCTCCAGCATCCTGGCAGGGTGGGCAGGCAGGGATGGGCCTTCCTGCTCAAGTCCTGCTCAAGTCCTGCTCACTGTTTTTCATAAAGGGCCAGATGCAGTCAGGTTAATGATTGCTGGGCAGGAACAGGTTGCTGCAGGTAGGCAGGAAGAACACAGCATGGAGAAAGGCTGTGCTTATGGAGCCTAGCATGGGTCCTGGCTGCTCCCTGCCTGTGTCTGGCAGTGCTGGAGCGGCTGGACAGCCTGGGCTGATCCTGTTTGCTTAGCAGGAGGGGAAAGGCACCGTGTTTGCTTTGGTGTCTGCAGCAGGCACCGACAGGGAGAGAGTCCCGGACACGCAGGGTTTGCCCAAGCCATGCATCACCCCTTGGGCTGGGCACACCTGGGTCAGGGGCAAAGCGTGGGCCGAGGTGGCTCCAGGTGTTTGGGAGCGGTGGCTGGTTCTCCAGGAGCCTCCTGGGCTGGGAGATGGCCAGGAGATATCTCTTCTTTCTGCAGTACTTGCTTCCACACCAGCTCTCCCCCTCTTTCGTGGCAGGGGACTGCTCTGCTGCCCCAGGGCACAGTTTGGCTGCACCCTCAGGGATCCCATCCCGCAGCCAGATCCCCATGGGGCTTCCTAGACCCACCAGGACCAGCCCTGGGCAAAGAAACGAAGGGAGAGAAGGAACTGGGGAAGGCTCAGCACCAGTCAGGGGTGCTGCTCCCTCCCTGTCCTGCTGACACCTCTCCCTGCGCCCACCTTTGCAGGTGATGTTACTTGGAGACTCAGGCGTGGGGAAAACCTGCTTCCTGCTCCAGTTCAAAGATGGGGCCTTTCTCTCCGGGACCTTCATAGCCACCGTGGGCATAGATTTTCGGGTGAGACCACCACGGCTGCCAGCCCCTTCCCTCCCTCAACCCACACCCTGGCCAGGATGGGGTGCTGGGGAGGGGGAACGTGGGGTTTCCAGCCTCTGTACCCCCAATTATGTCCCAACCAGCAGCAGGTGCTTGCTGGAACCCTTCCACCCGTCCCTGGGAGAGCAGTGACAGACAGAAGAGCCCACTGGTACTGTCGCCTCTTACTTTTAAGTCAGCAAACATTGTAGGTTTAGCCCCTCTCAGCTGTGTTCACGGGCTGGAGGTGTGTGCTGAGCAGCCACTACGCTCCACCATGCAGGACAAAGCCAACAGCTGTGGGGGGACAAGCACTGGCTGCTGTAATTTCGTGCCTTGACAGGGCTGAAATGGGCTGCTGAGAAGTTGTCAGGGTTACCAGATCCTGTTTAAACCCCCACGCTGCTCTCTGCTCACCAAATTTCAGCTGCAGGCTCTCTCTGAGGGTGTCCAGGGAGGCTCAGCTGTTTGCAGCACAGGGGAGAAGGAAGGAAGTCACGGGGGTGTCCCCGGGCAGGGCTCTGCCCACAGCCACTGACACGTCTCAAGTGCAGTCAGTGCTTCTTCTGCCCTCACAGCTGCAGCTGCTCTGGTTTTCTGCCACTTTTGCTGCCCTGGCTGTGTTTGGCTTTTGGTGGAACTGGGGGCTTGTTGAACAGGGCCTGGGGGAGAGACAGGGCTCTGGATTTGGTTTGAAGGGGCCCGTCCTTATGATAAAGTCATGAAAGAAGGAAAATCTGCTGTGTCCCACTGCTGGGCTCAGTGCTAGTGTCCCCAGAGGTGTTGCCAGCCTGTAGGTACCTGCTCTGCCTCGTGCAAGCATCCCCTCCAGCAGCTCATGGCTCACTGCTCTAGGTAATCTCCAGAGTCTCCTAGGGCACGTTTTTGTTTTATCCAGCCCATTTGCTCAAATGCTGTCATTTCCACATGGGCTGAATTTCCATTTCAAACAATTCCAGGCAACCAAATTATTCATAGGGGTCTTGTCTTTCCAGACTCTGAGTGTGATTCTTTAAGAGTCTTAAAATAGCTTTTCAGTAATTTTTGCTTTTCTTTTTTCTGGCCTCTGGAGAGAAGCCCCTGCACTTCCAAGATGAGAACAGCGACTGCTTAAGCCTCAATATCTGCCTTCTCAGCTCAGTTGGAAATGCCTCTTTCCTTTTCCAGTCCCAGCCCAGCCTGGCTGCAAACCATCCTGACCCAGAAGATTTCCTCCTGCCATGCTGGATATGGCTGTGTGCTACATGCAGCTCCTCCAGCTCAGTGTTTAATACCTCCTGTAAGAACCAAGCAAGGCTTCACCAGCAAGTAAACCCAGCATCACCCAGTGCACATGCCCAGGCAGTTTGTAGCATCCAAAGCCCTTAAAATACTGCAAACAGGCTAAATTTTCAGTGCAGCAGTGGTTCCTGAGCACATGGAGCTGAAGAGTTCCATCAGAAATATAAGGGCTTTTTGGTGAGCAAACATAAAAGCACACCAAGGTGTTATTTATAAAAGCAAATTTATGTGTGGTTCATCCAGACCTCCCCCCCCCCGACTTGTGCAACTCTGCCAAACTTCCCAGGGGCTGCTGCAATCCCAGAGCTTCCCAGCAGGAGCCAGAGCAGGTGGGTGCTCCTGGGATTTGCTGGACAGCCATTGTCATGAACTGACTCTTTAGGGGACTCAGGAGCCACAGGACAGGGACACTACACTGGCTGTAGGAGATGAAGGAGGCACTGGCTCCAAGGCAGGCTGGGATCTTGCTGTCTCATCTCCGCTGATTCTGCTCTGCACCCTGACTTGAGGGGTTGCTGCTCTGGGATGTCCCTGTAGCTGCCAGACGAGCAGGATCATGGTTTGTAGCAATGAGGATTACCTGTCCAGCCCCACAGGCAGCCTGGCTTCATCCCACTGGCCTGGGGACAGCAGCTGGGGGGCTGTGGAAGGCCAGGGCTGGCTGGCACATGCACCAAGACACGCTTTGGGCTGATAAACGTGCTCTCCTTGTCTTCTGCAGAACAAAGTGGTGGCTGTGGATGGTGTGAAGGTGAAGCTGCAGGTGAGCTTTGGGACGGGGGAAGGAATTTCCAGATGGAAACCCACCTCAGGCTAAGAGTGGTGGTCTGGCAGGGCTGGGAGCCCCAGGAGCAGACCCAGCTCGGGGAGGTTGCTCTCCCTGCTCTCACCAGGGCAGTTTCTCAGCAGATCTGGGACACGGCAGGACAGGAGCGTTTCCGCAGCGTCACCCACGCCTACTACCGAGATGCCCAAGGTGGGTTTGGGGGCTGGCAGGGGTGGGGAGACCATCCAGAGGACATCCCTGCAGTGTAGCAATGCCTCTGCCTCTTCCCCTCCAGCCCTGCTCCTGCTCTATGATATCACCAGCAAGATGTCCTTTGACAACATCCGTGTGAGTCCCACTGTGGGCTGGGAGTGTTTCTCCCCAGGAACTGGGGTTGTGGGTGCCCTGCTTGGCTGGCTGGGTGTTTGGGGCAGTTAGGAGCCTGTTTTACCTGTAAGCACTGGCTGTTCTGGCCAGACCCAGCTAGCTGGGAGCTCATCCCAGGGCACCTGGCTGCGTGCTGCATGGCTGGATGAGTTTTGTTTAAGGACATGGTGAATGCCTGAGGGAGAAAACGTGGTTTGGGAAGGATGTGAACTACAGCTTGGGCTGTAGCCAGGAGATGGGGTGTTTTCAGGACTGCTCGTCTGTGATGCTGGAATAATTCCTGTGCCAAAAAAAGTCATTATCCCTGTCCTCGTGGGGGAGAGATGGGGGTGCTGAGAGGGTGTGGGGGCTGAGAGGGAAGGGAGGGGAGTACTGAGGGGTGGAGGGCTGAGTTGGGAGGGACAGGAGTGGCCCTCACCCTGACACAGTCCTGCTGCCCTACAGGCCTGGCTGACAGAGATCCATGAGTATGCCCAGAAGGACGTGGTCATCATGTTGCTGGGCAATAAGGTGCGTGCAGGGTCCCCCTCCTCTCTGGGGTTTGCTGTGCTGTGCCGTGCCCTTGCCATCCCCGTGTCTGAGCAGGGATGGGGCTCTGCCTGCACCCTCCTCCGGGCTCTGCTGCTTTGTGGGCTCAGCCAAGCCTAGAGGTGACCCCTGGGTTTGGGGAGGGCAGAATTCCCGGTAGCCAGCGGGTGGCAGCACGAGGCTGAGGCTCCAGGGACAGGATGCTCGCTCCTCCTATGGGATGCTGTGGTGTGGGATACGGCTGACTCTGGGATGCCCACCCAGGCCTGGATGCACCCCTGGACCTCAGGTAATCCCAAGTCCTAGAGGCCCAACAAGGTCCCAGATTCTCTCCAGGGGTCCTAAATGCTGCTGGATGCCCAGTGCCCAGCTGGATGCTGGATTTTCCCCTGGGACTGGATGTCCCCTGGATGATGGTGGGTACTCGATGGCCAGCAGGGTACCAGAGCTTCCCTGGGTCCTGGATGCCCTCAGGTACTGCCCCAGGTCCTCAGTGTCCCCAGGTCCCAGGTGCCCCCTGACATCTGCAATGCTGCCCAGCTCCACAGATCCCGGATTCTCTGGGCAGTGGATACTTCTGGATCCATGATACCCCTCATTCCTGCCAGCCCCCTGAACACCCCACACTGCTGGCTTGCCAGATGCCACAGGATGCCAGCTGGCCTGGGGTGTGGTGACGTTTTCCTTCCCTTGGCAGGCTGATGTGAGCAGTGAGAGGGCTGTGAGGACAGAGGATGGAGCATCGCTGGCCAGGGTGAGTTGTGCCAAGGTCTAACCTGACTTCAGTCCCCCCAGACAATTTCCTGTCCCTCAGGGTCCCCATGCAGCTGCGCCATCCCCTCTGGGTGCCCAGACCAGGCTCTTGCAGGGGCAGCATGGCAGTCACATGCATGCAAAACCTGTGGCAAGGCAGAGAGTGGATGGCCCTCAAGCCTTGTCCAGGCTACAGGGGAGATTCAGAGGGCCAGGAGGGCATCTTGGGGATAGGCACTGATGGGGTCGTGCTGCCTTTGCAGGAGTACGGGGTGCCTTTCATGGAGACGAGTGCCAAGACAGGCATGAACGTGGAGCTGGCCTTCCTGGCCATTGCCAAGTGAGTACCTGGGGCCAGGGGACTGAGCAAGGGAGGTGTCCCCTGCAGCCCCACCACCTCCCACACACCAGCAGGGTGTGGGGGGTAACACAGCCCCACCACTCCAGGGAGCTGAAGCAGCGCGCGCTGCAGCCGCTGGATGAGCCCCACTTCCAGATCCACGACTACATCGAGTCACAGAAGAAGAAATCCAGCTGCTGTGCCTTCTCCTGAGGGTGGCCCAGAGGAGCTGGCAGGCCCAGGGGCCCAGGCAGGAGGCAGAGCAGGGCCCAATCCTGCCCTCAGGCACCGGAGGGAACTAAGTTCTGGCAAGCCAAGGTGGACGGGACAGTACCGTGGAGCAGAACCTTGTCCTGGTGCCAGGATTCACATCCTGCTGCCCTGCAGAGCAATGGCCTGTGTGCCACCAGGGGAATCACTATGGTGTGATGAGTGCCAGCCTGGCCAGCGAGCCATGGTGATCCATCCCCTCCATCACAGGAGCAGGGTGCAGGACACAGCCACACACCTCACTGAGGGACCCCTGGAGTGGCTGGAGGGGCTGTGCCATGGATGAGCCCCCCTGCAGCCCCCAGTCCTGTCCTCCCCTGCAGCTATTCCTGCTCACAGTGCTGCTGTTATCCAACTGGAAGGGCCTGATCCAGCCCCTGTGTTCCTGGTGCTGCCAGGCTCTGGCTTCCCTCCAAGGAACCTCAGCTCTGGCCCCTCAGGCTGCCCCACACCCCAGTGCCCACTCTCGGCTGTGGCTCCTCATTTCTCCAGTTGCTGCCATTGGCTTTTATCCTCCTGCCACCACAAAGGCAGGGATGTTCCCATTGTATCCTGGCTCTGCTCGAGGGAAGGGCTGGGATGGAGAAGGGTCCAGCCAAACCTGCTCCCTGCCCACACAGCTGGTGTGAGAAGCAAAATTCCCCTGGGAGCACCTGAGCGATGCTTGGGGCACTTCTGGTACACACAGCAGTTTGGAAAAACTTTGCTTCCCCCATGTTGTAACCACTGGAATTAGAGAATTTTTTTTTTTTTTTTTTTTTAACAAGGAAAGCATTTTTCTCCAGACTAAACCGTCTCCAGCTTTGTATAGAGATGCCCATGGTGGCATTACCTGGGGTGATGCTCTAGCCCTGCCACCTCCCAGGCCAGGCTGGGTCTCTCTTCCATCACTGCCCATGTAATACAACTATGCCTTCCTGCTGTGGGCAAGTAGCACCTGGAACCCACTTTCTGGAGAGCAGATGCCTGAGAGCCTTCAGGCAGCAAACACTGCTGTGTTGGGCACTGGTGGGGCTCCAGGACATCCCTGGTGCTCAGCTCAGCTCTGTTGCTCCCTCAAGCACGCTGCCCACTCCCCTGGGCACTACCCAGAGTGGTCAGATGGTGAATATTTGGTTGTGTGGCTGAAGCACTGATGCAGAGAGTTGCTGTGGAGGGTATGGCACTGCTGCACGTAGGAGTCAGGGACTGTCCAGCACATCTGTCCCCATCAGCATCTTCCCTGGCCCTGTGCCCAACTGCTCGAGTCTCACCTGCCCCGGTGCCTCCTTCACCTCTGCTCTGCTCCTGGGTCTCTCTTTGCAAGTTTACAGATTAAAGCTGAGTATTTTTGAGGCTTTGCATCTGTCCGATTGTTTACTGCGTGAGAAATCCCTGCCCTGGGTCTGCGACGTGGGAGGCTGCTGCACACAGGCGCTGCAGAGCAGCCGGCCCGAGGGGCCCTGGGAGCAGCCCTGAGGAGGGGGAAGCACCCATGGCCCCTTCCTCCCTGTTTCCCTGCTGGGGCTTTTCTTGCACATTTCAGACGGACCAAAGGTGAGAGGGGAAGAGTAAACATGGCCTGTTAAATTAAAACCAACCTCCTCCCCTGCTGTTCTCATGGTGCGGAGTCCAGCATTCCCCAAATAACTCTGTCTTCCCACCAATGGCATTGCTGCTGCTGCTTGGCTGATGTCTGCAAAAAAATGCTGGATGGCTTCAACACAAACAGACGTTGGCTCTTTTCTCTTTCCCCCCTCCTGCCTGAGCTCCTTTAACGTCACCCCAAGATGCAAAGGGCAGGAGGAGGCAGCTGGGGCGTGACGGTCCTGCCTGTGCCCTGCCATCCTGTGGGCACCATTGGGCCCAAAAGCAGCTCCAGCTGTTTCCTTTGCTGCTGCCTTTCTTCCTTATCACGGTCCCGTGCTCAAACCAGCCCTGCTGGAGCTGGGTTTTGTTTCCTGATTTAGCACAGGGTACCCAAAATGTGCTCTGCATCTGCCTTCCCGAGAAGCTCATTTGTGGGGCTGTGCTGCTTACAACTCCTTTGCCAAGGGGCCGGCTGTGACCCGGGCTGCAGATCCCTCAGTCCCGGGCTGTACCACAACAGGCTTGCCCTGGTTTTCCACTCTGCAGGCATTTGCTGCCGGCCGCCGTGGGATTCCTCTTCGCCGCGTTTCTCAGCCTGAGCGGCTGCGGGCGAATGCTCAGCCGAGTGGAGGAAACAAATGAGCCCACCCTCGGCTCCCAGCTGGGTCCCACAGAGCTGGAGCACGGCCACCCTGAGCACACTCGGCCGCTGGGGTCCCTGAGCAGGGTTTTGGGGCAGAGCACCTTGTGAGGGACACGTCCCACGGCATGCAGCTGTCCCCTCCTTGCCTGCCTGTCTGCGGCTCGGTTAAACGTGAAGCTGGCTGTCCCGAGGACCTTTGCCCAGGAACTTCAGCCAGGCCCTGCAGTGGGAGACACCTATGGTACTTCTGTGCCACCTCCTCTGGGACAATCCCAGGAGCCAGGAGGCAGCTCTGCCTGGCACCGGCCTGGCGGCACTGCCGGAGCAGCCCAGGTTTGTTGCTGCCTTGCTCTGCCCTGGCTGAGCCCGAACCCCAGGATCTCACAAGCTCATGACCCCCTGCAGCTGCTTCTGCTTCTCAGTCCATGAGCGGAGAACGTGGAGCCAGGGCAGAACAAGTGCCCCGGGGCTCCCTCCATCTTCCCCTCGGGCCCTCAGATCCAGGGTAGTGAGCAAGGTTCAGAGGTGGCTGTGGGAACAGGACTGGTCTCTCATTTCCACTGCAAAGCGAGTTAGGTGCCTGCTTCTCGGCCCGCTTTCCCACGCAGTTTCGATCTGGGGCTTTCATTTTACTGTCGAAGCTTCGAGCTCCCCTCCACCCTCTACGTTGGAGCAGCGCTGGGACCGACTGCAGCTTTCGAGGGGTGGGCGAGGGGATGGGAGGGATATTCCTCGAGAGGCCACCCGGGACGTGCCGCGGAGCGGGAACAGCTGGGAGCGTCCCGCCGATGTCTGGCCACCGTCGGGGCTGTTTCTGCGACGGTGGCAGAGCCGATGCCCTGTGGGGGGAGTTCAGCGAGGATCGGGAGGTGCGGCGGTGGGCTCGGGACCCCGGTGCCGCTGCCGGGACCCCGGCGCGCCCCTCCAGGGCCAGGCATTTGCATACCCGCCCGCGCGTATTTGCATAACCACACCCAAATATTTGCATAGCCACGCCCCCGATATCATCCTTATATGGCGGGCATCGGCCCATCCCGCTCTGCGATTGGCGGCCGGCGGCCCCGCGCCCCGCCCCCCGGTATATAAGGCGTGCGGCGGGCGGGCCGGCGCGCAGTGCGCCCGGCGCGGGTGGCTTGACGGGCTCGCTGCTTCCCCCGCCATGAGCAGCGGCGCGGGCCCCGCTGCCCGGCTCTGCCGCCTGGAGCGCGGCCCGGACGGCTACGGCTTCCACCTGCACGGCGAGAAGGGCAAGCCGGGCCAGTTCATCCGGCTGGTGGAGGCGGGCTCGCCGGCCGAGCGCTCGGGGCTGCGCGCTGGGGACCGGCTGCTGGAGGTGGACGGCGAGAACGTGGAGCGGGAGAGCCATCAGCAGGTGGTGGAGCGGATCCGCGCCGCCGCCGGCGCCGTCAGCCTCCTCGTCGTAGACTCGACGGCCGAGGATCAGCTACCGAAGCAGGGCGGGGCGGGTGCCGAGCCGCCGGTGGTCAGCGGGCAGGCGGCCCCGGTGCCGGCGGAGCCCGCGGCGCGGGAGCCCAGCGGCGGCGACCAGCGGGTAAATGAGTGGTCGGGGGGACTGGGGCTCGGAAGTTTTCGGGGCAGAGAATGTTTTCCAGGGGAGGAGGAATCGCGACCGATCGCCTTGCAGGCGAGCGAGCGGGAGCCGCGGCCGCCGCGTCTGCCCCGGGCGTCGTGTGTGGTTTCGGTCTCGATTCTTTCTTTCTTTCTTTCTTTCTTTTTTTTTTTGCTTTGCTTTAAACGCGGCTCCCCAGAAGCCCCGGGTCGTGCCGCGCCCGAGTGCTTTGCCTTTTTTATTTTAAATAATTTTTTTTTTCCTTAGTGGTCCTGCCTCCCGGCCGTGTCAGTGGCGGGCGGGGGCAGGAGGGCGCACCGGGCTGCTTCGACCCATAACTGAGCCCGCTCAGTCCTGGAGCTCTTCGGCCCATCCTTGTGCTGCGGGGCCGGTAAAACGGGGTGAGAAAAGCTACAGGGCGAGCTTTGACGTGCAGCTGAGCCCAGGATTGGGTCGAGGGCGGCTGGCACTAACTCACCCCAAAACACAACAAAAAAAACTGGCAGGGGGTGTTTTTTGGGGCTGAGACTGCAGGTATTGGTGGTAGTCACTCCTGCTTTGAGTGTGTTCAGTCTCTGCTGTGGAGATAGGAGAGCCCTTCTCGGGCAAGGGGCTTGATCCTGGCAGTCAGTCCTCACAGACGCTTCCTAACTCAGGAATGTCTGCCTTAAGCACGCGTGGGAGTGAGCAGTTGCACAAACAAAGTGATGTAGAAAGGTGAGGAATTGAGAAACAGCTGACCTTTCATGCCCCAAGCGGTTCCTAAGAGACGCTCTGGGCTCCCGGAGATAATACTGCTTTTTATTTACCCAGCAAAGACGTGTTTGTTGTAACAACAGACAGTGGATGGCTGCCTGGGCAGCAGCCTCTTGGTGTCCCCAGTGTGAGGAACCTTCTGGGGGAATCTTATGACCTGTGGAATCTTATGAAGCATCACTCCAGCACCTCCTTGATGGGCTTATATTGGGTGGGAACAGCCGTGCTCTGCCCCTGTGCTGTCTCTCTTGCTCGCTGTCCCCTGTGTCATCCCACATCCCTCGTGTCTGGCCCTGTGCTGGGCTCCAGTGCTGCCTCACGTGCCTGCTCTCCCGTATGTCACAGTGCCAGCTCCCTCAGGGCTTGCAAGACCGTCTGTGCTCTGCTTTCTGCTCCCAGACCTCTCCACGGGCTGGGAAAAATAAAAGGGGTGTTGTTAATGTAGCTCAGGTGAGTCCCCTGCCAGGCTTGGGGGCTGAGGACGTGCATCCCCAAAGGGGATGGAGCCCTCTCATGCTGTGGGACCACTCCTGCTCACTGTGTTGGCTGGAGTGATGGAAAGAGCTTAGGAAGCTGGAGATGCCCCACAAGGTTATGGGAGACAGCCCCAGCTGGAGGTACCTCAGGGGCTTTGGGGGACAATCTTGGCTGAAGATTCCCTGAAGTCTTGGGGAGCAGGCTCGGGGCACAGCTCATGCACAGTTTACTACTGGCAGTTTCTCTACTAGTGGTTTCTCTCCTCACTAGAGCAGGAAATGGGTGACATGGGGTGACATTGCCACAAGGCCCCAGACTGTTTCTCAACAGGTAACAGCAGGAAATCTTGTGGTTGGGGGCAGGGCCCAGTGGAAAAGGCAAGTGGGTTTGGAGACATCACCCTGGCCAGGCACCCACCAGGCAGGGTGGGAAGATGCTGGGCAGGATGCTGAGCCAAGCTGGAGCAGGCAGAAAGGGATTTCTCTCCAGTGAGGCAGGAACACACTGGTGGCCTGTTCTCCAGCCACTGGTGGGCAGCCAGTGCTGGCAGCCCCATCCCATCACTGTGGGTTGGTGGGATTCCCTGGGATCACAGGGGAAGTGGGAGATCTGCACGTGTCAGAGTCCTGTTTGCTTTATTGGGCTGGACTTGCCTTTATTTGTTTAACAAGCCTGGGGACGCTCAAAGGCTGGGAGAGCTTCTTGTGGTGAGCAATGTTTAGTGTCTCCCACCTTCCAGCAGCATCCATTGTCTCTCCAAACCCTGCTGGGTCCTGCATGATTGGGACTGCCAGGGGGCTCAGACCCCCTGAGGCAGTTGTGGAGCCACAGATCCCTAAGGCAGTTGTGGGAAGACTCATCATGGGCTCCTTTTTTCATTCCTGTCAATCCTTGATTGTGCAAACCCCCCTGATGCTGCGGTGGAGGTTTTGAGCCTCCCTGGGGAGCTGCCCCATGCACCCCTGTCTGCGGTGACAGTTTCACACCCCATTTCCTGGGGCCCTGTGCTGTGGGGGTGTCCCCCCACCGAGAGCTGTGACAGTTTATCTCCCCCCATGTTTTCTTCCGGAGGCTTCAGCTGCTCAGGAGTGTCTTGAGAAAGTTTCATGCAAACCACACCGTGTTCCCAGGGCACCACCAGGTGCTGCCAACACAGTTCCCTGGTACCAGGGCATTTGCTACCAGCCCCGGGCTTCCCTCTTTCAGATTTAGTGTTAAATTAGAGCCCTGCCTGCCAGTAAGGCTCATCCCTCATTGTAAAACCTGGGAGAGCCTCCCAGGGCTGGGTTTCAGAGTGTTACAGGGAGCACTTCCCCCGGCACTGGGAGTATTGCACTGGGGTAGCTGGTGTTTAATTAGGAAATGAATTAAATTTCCTCTCAAGGCAGCTGCATGAAAAGCAGCTCCAGTCAAACAGGACGTGACAGGGATGCTGCAAGGAGGCTGCTTTGCATCCCCTTTGTATGAAGCTCGAATGTGTGCGCCAGATTTTGGGATCCGTGTGAATTTCCTGGCCCAGGCGTCCTCAGAGCTGTTGTGTTTCTCTTTGAGTAACCAGGAATGTTGCTGCCGCCAGCAGGCTTGATGCTGCTTGTAGGGCTGCAGGGAATTTCCTGGGACTTGAGGCTTCAAAAGCTGTCCTGAAATTGCTATTGGTGAGCTGGGAAAGGGGGAGTGAGTCCTGACCTACTGTGCAGCTGAGCTCCCCACAATCCTGGGATTGCTGGTCCTGCCAGGTGGCTGAAGGTTTTGTGGAGGGAGAAGCATCTGAGTGTGGCCCAAATCCTCCTTCAGGGTAGGAACAGCAGTGTGGTGCTGCAGAAATCCTCATCCCAAGCGGGCATCTCTGCAGACAGAGGCCTCTCTTCCTTCCCTGGGTGTAGAGGAGAGGGGTGGTGTGGGATGCCTGTGCAGGGGGCTGTTTCCAGTTTCCCCCACTGCCCTCCCCGACAGAGGTTGTAATTGCCTGTAACTAGGCTCTGCTGGCTAATCCGTGTCCCAGCACGGCGGGAGAGCTGCTGGTCTTGCAGGACAGGATGCAGCAGCTTAGAGAAATTAGGGGCATTTCCGCTGCCCAGCTCCATAGCCACAGGTGTTCTCACATCCCGGGTGCTGGCCCCAGACCCTCTTGCCTCATGTTGCTCAGCCCAAAGGGGGCTTTGGGGCTGGAAGGATGCCCTGCCCCGTGGATGGGCAGGATACGGCTGCTGGAGGATCGGATGCATTCGTTTTCCTCTCTGGGAGGCAGAATGGTGGCTGCCTGCGTGGTTTCTGTCATCTGGGGAGGGCACAGGCAGCCTGGCACGCTGGGCTGGAGGAGCTGCCAGCCGCTGGCGGGGGGATGCTGGGGGGCTGGACAGAGTGCTGCTGCCTCAGCCAGCTGCCTTTGCAGGATCAGTGCCTCCCTCACTGCCATGACCTGTCCCCGTGTCCTGAGACATCTGTCCAGCCTGCAGGCTTTCCCATCCCCCCCAGAAATTCATGGCACCGGCATCTCAGGGAGCCCAGGCTGCCAGGGCTTTGTTGGTATGGGTGGGAGCGAAGCCCTCCCTCCTCCTCCTCGCCTGGGAGCACTGCCAGCGCCGCTTGCTGGGTGCTCCCTCCGGCTTTGTCCTGAGCTATCGGCGTGGAGCAGCCCCACAGTGCTGCCAAGGGCACCGGGAGCGTGGGTGCTCCAGAGCCTGAACCCCTTGCTCAGGGTCAAGCCAGGGCAGGGACCTGGGGAGGTGCTGCCTTCCTCTAGGCTCCAGCAGCTCCTGCCTTTTATCCTTATTTTGGGTATTTTCTGTCCCCACCATTGCTTGTGATTTCTGCCTGGGTGGAGGATGCTGTCACACCCTGGGAATCTGCTGCCACTTAGCACGGGGGGGACCGGAGGGCGGATAGGGCAAAGTCGAGGGGGTCACAATCCTCCACCCAGCCAGGGAATCCACAGCTGGGCGGTTGCACTGGGCATGTGAAGCTGAGACACGTGGAGAGCGAGTCCCTCATTCCAGCGCTGAGGCATCTCGGGATCACCTTCACTCCTGGCAGATGTGCTGGGTGCTGCCTGCACCTCCCTTCCCAGGGCGTTGTCAAGTGGTGCTGGGGTGGCAGCTGGCCTTGACCATGAAGGAGGGCGTTGTGTAAGAGGATGGG
The DNA here is from genome assembly GCA_013400775.1 of Chaetops frenatus. Classification (NCBI taxonomy): domain Eukaryota; kingdom Metazoa; phylum Chordata; class Aves; order Passeriformes; family Picathartidae; genus Chaetops; species Chaetops frenatus. The sequence goes on from VZTR01003124.1 coordinate 26,852, forward strand.
GCTTTATCGGGGCTTTATCAGGGCTTTATCGCAGTGTTTGGCTTAGCAATTGTAAATGCGTCACCCCGGCCCGTGTGGGACCCTGTGCCACACCAGTCTGTCAGATATGGGGTGCCAGCAGCCCAGAACTCATGTTTTCCTGGCAGTGGGCAAAGGGGATTTCATGGCAAGAAGCAAGAGTGCTGTGCAGGGGGTAAAGGGTAGCCCGGTGCAGGTGTGGGAGGGCAAATTCCTGCAGTGCCTGTCCTCAGTGATGCTATGGGTACCAACAGAGAAAAAATGATCTCAGATGAAAGATTAAATACTAGCCCCCTTGGTGAGGAGTATTCTGGCAGTTTGAGTGAGCCTTGGCTGCTGGGAGAGTCCAACCAAAGCCCAGGTTCTGGTGGTCAAGGTGGGATCAAATCATTTATATATGAATTGTAAAAGTGGTGTTGGGTGCTAGGGTCAGAGCAGTTCTGACAGTGCCACATGTGGGTGTCTGCTTTGTGTCACCTGCTTCCTCTGATGCTTCCTGGACAGCCCACTCCCCACTGGGTGAGCAAAGGCAGTTCCTGTGTGCCAGGCTCCTGGGGATGCTCCTGCTTCTTCCTGCCACTCACCATGTGGGGACCTTAAAGGGCACCAAGTGGGCCAAGTCAGTGGCTGTGGCTGCCCCAGCGGGGTTCCCTGGCTCCAGGTACTGGTGGATCCACAGCTCAAGGTGAAACCAGGTGCAGATGAGCTGGGTGTTGCCTCCTGGAGAGATGAATGTCCCAGTCGTGCCACCCTGGTGGAGCTGGTTTCTGTTTTGCAATCCTGGAAGGTCATGCCGGGGCATGAAGGTGCCTCTGCATTACAGCTGCTCCATCTGGATCCCAGCTGCCTGCTGCGTGCCCCTTCCCTGCTGACAGTGGCCGTGGGGTGCTCTGGGGTGGGGGATCTCCCTGATCCCATGGCTGGGTTTGCCATGGAGAGGGGCTACACTTGGCAAGGGGGTGATGGAGGGAACCTGTGCCAGCGCCTGAGACCTCTCCAGTAGCCAAAGCTTCCAAAATGGGATGGGCTGGAGTGGAGGTGCTTCCCAGCAGCCTGGGCTGTGTTTCCTCCTCCACCTTCATGGCAGTTGTAATCCTGATCCCAAAAGGAAGAGCGTGGTTTGGGAACACACACATAATAACATGTTTCTTCAATGTTTCACTGCAATTAGTGTGCCCTGCACCTAATTAATTAATTAGAACCCAGGACCATAAGGTGCTTGGCACCCTGCATCTCATCTTGGGGTGTTGGTGGCCACCTGAGGATGGTGTCCCTGCCACTCCAGCAGCTGTCTGGGATTCCTGGTGCTGTCCTTGGGTGTTGGGGGGTCTGGGAGCAGTTCACCCACAGATTGTTCCCATTGCAGGAGGAGCTGAGACCTCGGTTGTGCCACATGAAGAAGGGTCCCGATGGCTACGGCTTCAACCTGCACAGTGACAAGAGCCGCCCGGGGCAGTACGTGCGTGCTGTCGACCCCGGCTCGCCGGCTGAGGCAGCAGGGCTGGCCCCCCAGGACCGCATCATCGAGGTGAGCTGGGTGTGGGGGGAGGCCTGGGGGGCCTCTCTGGAAAGCCTGGCACTCCCTGGCATCCCGGTGCCCGGGAGGCAGCTGCCCTTGGCCAGGAAGGTGCGCGGTGTCCCCGGTGCCGGCGGTGACTCATGGCACAGCCTGCCGGTCCCCACCCACGGGTGCAGCACCGTGAAGGGCTGGGGCTGAGCATTCATTAGCTGTCCGGGGGTTAATTAGCGGTAGCACTGTCCCTGGGATGCCCCTGGGGTGGGGCAGGCTGGGGACAAGGTGCACAGTGGTCACAAGTCCTGCTGTCAGGTGTGACCGGGGTGGGGATGAGCCCAGGTTTGTACCAGGTGGGATGATGATCCATGAGGGCAAAGACCAACTGAGCCCTAACCCTGCTGCTCACCAGGGCGTGGGGCTGCTGCCTCTTCTGGGGTGAAGCTTTTGGTGTTTCTAAAGACCATGGCATGGCACAAGGGCTTTGTGTCTTGCCCATCTCTTGTGCCAGCCCCGGGTCCATGCACTGCTGGGAGTTCCCTGCCAGCTTTGCCCATTCGATCCCATGCCAATCACTCAGAGGAAAATCTGCTTTTAGTGAGGTTTTCCTGGCTTCACTGCTAATCCCTGCGAGGCTGGGAATCCCTGTGGGGGCTATGGGGTGGCTGTGCTGGGACTGTGACTGGTACCAAGGCTGGTACCTGACCCCTCCATGGTGCTTCTGAGGGATGGATGTCCCCCAGCTGCAGTGCTGATGTGCTGCCTGCAGGTGAATGGTGTGTGCATGGAGGGCAAGCAGCACAGTGATGTGGTGGCAGCCATCAAGGCCAGTGGTGACGAGACCAGGCTGCTGGTGGTGGATGTCCTCACAGATGAGTTCTTCAAGAAGTGCAAGGTGGTGCCCTCGGAGCAGCACCTGACAGGTGGGCTGGGGACTGTGCTGCTGGGAGGGGTTTGTGCCACCTCTGCTGGCTCTTTGTCACCTTCTCACCACCCTGGGGCCAAGCAGAGTCCGCTGGCTTTGGCATCTCCCTGCCTGGCTGAGGGCCCCATGCTGGGCTGGTGGGGCTGACGTGGGCAGGTTTATGGCCCTGGGTTGCACTTCGGAAGGGTTTATGGCTTGGGGAGCAAACAGGCATCAGTTGCACTTTGCTTTCCTCTGTGGCCCTCTCCCTGATGTCATGGTGGTCCCTGGGAGGATGGGGAGGGGGTCTCACTGGGCTTCACATCATGGCTGCCATCATGGGAATATGTGTGGCAGCATCCCCCTGTGCCACTGGGCTGGCTGCAGCAGGTGGTTAAAATTCAGGCCCTGGCCAGACCCTGGGCAATGTTGTGTGAGCATTGGCCATGTACAGCTTTGGCATGCCCTCCACTGGCAAGGGGACAAGGTCAAACACATCCTCACCTGGTGCCCGTGTCTTTATCCCACAGGTCCCTTGCCAGAACCAGTTGCCAATGGTGATATAGGGAAGGTAAGAGCCTCGACTTGATTATAATTCCATCTGTGCCCATCTCCAGGGCACTAGGACCCTCAGGGACCCTCCTGTTCACGTCTTGTCTGTCCATGGGTGGGTGATGCCACCAGACACCACAGTGGTCTCAGGCTGCCACACAAGAGCTGGTGCCACTGGGAAGGGAACTGGGAACTGGTGTCCCCTGGGAAGGGGGATGCTTGTGGTGTTGAGTGTCATGGAGGTGGCTGTTTTCCTCCTCTCTTTTGCCTCCTGATGCTCCAGGGCTAGGAGCCCTCGTGCTGCTGCAGGGAAGTAGCACCTAGCCCTGCAGCCACCCTCCTCCTCCTGCTCCTGCTAAAGCCAGGGCAGTCAGGCCGGGGTTTAATCCTTCCCCGCCCTGGGTGGGCAGTGCCGGAGGTATTTATGTGCCTGGAGCTTGCAGGGGATTACGTGTGGGGAGGACGGATTTCATGGCCCCCTGGGTGGGACCTGCAACTCTGGAGGCTGTTCTCAAGCCCCAGGGCTGGAGCTCGCACTCCCTCCCTGCTCCCCCCAGGAAAACGGAGGAGAGCTGCAGTCCAGCTCCGTGTCCGAGAGCCCGCGCAGCCCTGCGCCGCTGGCCCCCAGCTCCAGCGAGAGCCACAGCGAGGTAGGGCTGGGAGTGCCGGGGGAGGCCGTGGCTGGAAAGCAGGATCTGGGCCGAGCCCCCAGCACGGGGCTGTCCAGGGGACACACAGTGGGGCTGACAGCGCCTCTCGCCCCCAGCCCCACACGCAGGAGGGAGACAAACACCGCTCGGCGTCCGGCTCCCTCCTGGACCTTGACATCCCGCTGGCCGTGGCCAAGGAGCGGGCGCACCAGAAGCGCACCAGCAAGAGGGCACCCCAGATGGACTGGAGCAAGAAAAATGAACTGTTCAGCAACCTGTGAAGGCTCTGAGGCAGGGTGAGGGTCTCCTAGCCACCCCCCCGGCCTCATACCCACTTCTCCTGCACTCTTCTCCTCCCTGCCACGGGCTCCTGGTGGGGATGTGGGGCTGCTCCCTACCACCCTGACCCAAGTGCTGGGGTTTGGTGGCCAGTGAGCATCCCTGCAGAGGGGTTCTGGGCCGGGGGTGCTGGGGGTGCCCCCTCCCTAAAGTTCATCCCCAGGGTGCTCCTCCAGCCCTGCCTTGAAGCCCTGCACACCCTGGAAGGCACAAGCAGGGCTTTGGGAGGGATCAAGGATTTGGGGTGACTTGATGCCCAACACTCCTGGTCCTCACTGTTCTGTGTTTTTTTCCCCACCCCAAACTCCATCTCCATTTGAGCCATCCCTCCAAATTACCTTTTAACTGCAAAACCTGAGGCTTTTAGTGTCTTCTACGAAACCTTACCTGCCAAGCCGGGGTGTTTGACCCTGGCCTGGCAAGCTCCGTCCACGATGACCCTGTCCCTTTGCCTCTTCAGCTGCAAGGAGGGGTATGGGTCCCCAGCACTGGGGAGTGCCCAGCATCCTGCCCTGGGGCAATTTTGGGAGAGGAGAGGGTGTCTGGAGCCAGCACAGCAAGCAATAATAGTCTCCTTTGCTCCTGCACACTCCTGGAGACAGAGCCGATCAGGGTTTGAATCCGGCACTGTTTAATTTAAAAGCTTCCCACAGACTTTTCTTTTTTTTTTTTTTCCGAAATAAGCATTTTTCCAATCACATAATTTTTTTAACTGTGTTTTGTGGAAATTCTTCCTGCGGATGTCTTGTTTCAATGTGCTGCAATCAGGTGTTGTTGTACTGTTGAGCTCAAAAGAAATTCTGTTTACTGGAATAAACCTTTCTGACTTCACAAGTCTGCTTTAAAGCTACATCCTTCCAGAGCCTGAGGAGGTGCAGAGGGCTTGCTGTGGCCAGGGACCTGGGGAAAGGCAGGTAATTGGGGGACACTGGGCCTGGTTTGGGTACCCCTCAGCACCTGATGGGGACAGGTGGAGGGGGTTGGGGAGGCACCGGCTGGTCCCAGTGGGGGTTAATGCCTCGGGGTGATTAATGAGCTTTAATCCCCTGGGGAGTGCAGGGGGGGGCGAGGGAGGTGATGCAAAGCTCTAATCTGGGTCTGTCAGCCAGGCTGGAGAGCAGCAGCTCTGTTGGGAGCAGCCCAAATGTGCTCCCAAGCCCCTATGGGCTGCACCTGGGTTGAGGGAGGGCAGGGGGGATTGGTGAGGAGAGGGGTGCTTGCCCCTCTGAATGAAGGGATCTAGCCCTGGGTGGCTCAGTGGGGTGGCACGGGAGGATAAGGCAGGGCTGTGCCTGGCCTCTCTCTCTGGTATCTTTGCTTCCTCCCCTTCTGCACACTTGTTTTGTGCTCCAAATCCGCAAAGAAGCTCCTCCCCCTGAGCACACAAATGGTAACAGATCTCTGCACCTCAAATGACACCCAGGTGACAAACTGCCACCGGATTTCTGGGGGGTGTGCAGGCTGTCACTTCCCCTAGAAGCTGGGGGAGCCCATTCCAACCTGTCTGATCCTCCAGAGACGTGTCCTCTGAGGGGAGGTGAGCCCCCATCCCCTGCTTTCCCATCCTCATCCCATTGGGGCAGCAGGAGATGCCTGCCTGGGATGGGCAGCCCATGCAGGGCAGGAGAGGGGGCACCCAGTGGGTCCCTGCAGCGCCTTTTGGCCTGGTTAGAGCAGCTGGGCACTGGTTCCCTGTGGGAAGCCTGTTTGAGCCCTGCTGGGACTCTCCTGCCAGCCTTTGGGGCTGGCTGAGCTCCGGGACAGACCCAACTTTGTTTTGGGTTGCCAGGGAAAGGCTGTTCCCAGCCGCCTGTGGAGCTGGGGCAGCGCTGGCGTTGCCGGGCACCGGGGATGCCAAGCAGGGCCTTTGCTGGCTCCAGAGCAACCAGCTGGGCATGGGGAGCTGTGACAGATCGCCCTGCCCCTTCCCCCTGGCAGCAGAGGTTAAAAGAAATTCTTTTTCCCACCTTGGTCGGGTTTTAGGGAAGCAAATCCCAGCCCAGTTACGTCTCTCCTGCCAGTTTGGCCTTGCTCCTCTGGCAGAGGGATGAGATGCTCCACAGAAGGAGCACCAGAGGCAGCAGTTCACCCAGCAGGTTCTGCAAATCTTGTTCTGGAGGAGAGAATCCATTTCTGCCTGCAGCAGGTGAGGACGAGCAGGAGGATTAGTAGCCCTTGTCATGGTAATCCCAGCGGGAAGGAGAGCTGCTCTTCACCTTATTGCCACACAAAGCTTTCACTACAACTAAATCCACACTAAATACTTGTTTAAAATGCCATAATACACTGTTCCCATGCTTGGCTTTAATATTAGTCACAGGAATCATGTATTTAAATGAGCTAAAATTGGAAAACTAAAGCCCCCAGGCCCTAAAAATACAGGCACAGCAACACTAAAAATTCCACAGACTGCCAATCTCCAAAACATCCCTGGGCAAATCTGAAAGTTATTATTTGATCCTCCATCACTGAAACAGATTATTTGTGGTCTAGGATTTAGCCATTACAGCTGCTGTTACAGTAGGAAAACACACAGGGACATCAGTTATCCTTCTTACCTTCTGTCCTCTCAGCAGCTTCCCTGCTGTGGGCAGGAGAGGTCAGGCTGAGTAACTGCACAGGGAACTTTGTCCTGTGAGAGCCAGGCAAGTGCCTCTTTTTCATCCATGGATCTCAGATCTACTGCAGCAGAAGCTGGATAACTCCTGCCCCAAATATATCTGCCCTCCAGTGAGAGATATTTCCCCCACATTCATCTTAGTGGAGAAAGGCAAGTGGAGCCTCCAGGCTCAGCAGAGCAAGTCCTGAGCTGGTGGAAGAAGGTCTCCTTCCAGTGCGTTCTCCTTGCTTTCATCAAAGCAGCCAAGGAAAATGAAGTGCAACATCACTGAGGTTTTCAGGTCTGGAGCACAGCCCTGAAGATGAAAGGGGTTTATCTGAGAAGCCTCCTGCAGCTCTCAGCTCCCTGTTAGTGGTGGGGCTCACCTCTAGTCTTGATCAGCCAATATCAACAGTTTCCATCATATTAACTTGCCCTTTGTTTGTGCTCACCCACATCTGGGCTTCTCCCTGCCAGGACCCAGCAGTGCCCTCCTGCAACCTACCAGACCCCAGGGAACTGGGTTTAAAGAGTCTCTGCTGTCCTTCACAACTTCTAAACCACTCTTTGAGCTGCCAGAGAGAGCAGCTGACCCCCACGCAATGCTCAGGCACCTGAGATTTTTGTGATTTTTTTTTTTTTAATTCAAGAGTAAAAAAGACTGAGCTAGCAGTATATGAAACCCCTGCTCAGTGATGAATCCTGATTTAAGAGCAGTGGGACAAGTTTCTGCATGTCCAGGAACCAACTGCTGGTGATTTTAGGCTTTGTTGGAACAGCACATCAAAGTTAGAGTCATTCCTAGCCAAACCTGTGAGTTAGTGGCTGTTCCTCAGGTCCAAATTTCAGGCAGCAATCCTGGCTGGCGCAGCAAAGTGCAAAGTTGACAAGATGACAAAGCAGCTGAAGCAGACAGATGAAAACAGTTCCAGTGTTGGCTCACTGGTATCCTCCACACCCAGACCTTGCAACAACGTCCAACTTCTCCCTGGAAACCCAGCCCGTGTCTGGATGTGTCTGTCAGGTGTCCAGCACCCCAGCTGGCTGCTTCAGCTCAGCGTAGCTCTTCTCCTCCACGTGGCCTGTCTGCTCCAGGAGCCACTGTCTCTCCTGGTCACTGACATCCAGCCTCAGTGTTACCTCCTGGAAAACACTGCTCACAGCAACCTGCACCACACAGAGAGAGAGAGAGAGAGAGAGCAGCTCAATCCCAGCCACAGGGCAAATGCTGCTCACGTTCTCTGGGGAGAAGATGGGCTGTTACTGCACCTCCTTGAAGTGAAGCTTTTTGAACATGCAGATACTGGCTTCATTTTCCTGACCAATCTTAGCCTCAAACTTGGTGATCCCCAGTTTTTTCACTCCTGCAGAAGAAATCAAGAGAGAAAGGCACTTCTATTACGTGCCACATCTATAAAAGCACAGCACCCCAGCTGTGGGGCAGATGCACCCCTCACTACCCTGCCTTTAGCACTGGGGATTACGTGCTCCCAGATCCCAGCCCCACCACATTCCTGCTCCCGTGCACTGAGCCACCCTCACCATAGGCCATCATCAGCAGAGTTGCCTCCTTGCCAAACCCTCTGCCACGGCAGCTGGGCTCTGAAAGAGACAGCACAGAGTCAGCACCCAGCTAGGGGAGACAAACCAGCCACGCCAGACACTTCTCAGAGGAGGCTGTGACCTGGACACGCCGGGGACTGCTCAGGGCTGAACAGCCACGGCAAAGCAGGAGAATAAGAACCCGATGCAGGAACATCAACACCTGTCTGCAGCACGCAGCCACAGTGACAGAGCCCCAAGCTATGAAGCAGAACTTGACCTGCAATCATGATTTCAATCTCGCCCACCGTCGGGTCCTCGGCGTTGGTGAGGAACAGATTCACATCCCCCACCATGGAGCTCTCCTCTGCCTGCCCAGGCCAGCGCCCCGAGTCCAGCACGATGAAGGTGCACTCTGGGGGAAACAAGAACGGGGCAGCATCTTCAGAGTGCTGATAACTATTCATAAATTACCAAAGAATGAAATTAAAGGTGTATAATGGACAGGGGAACAACAGTTTCCACATGTTTAAACAGCAAGGAAGAGTTAAGAATTTGGCTTCCCACACCATGTGTGCCTGTTCCCAACCACAGAAATGAAAGAAATACTTGGAAAATCCCGTTGTGAGGGTGACACAGACACCAAGACTAGAAACAGCCTGTGGAAGAAGTATGAAAACTTCCTTCCCTTGTCTGAGGTCTCCCTGCCTCGTCTTACTCAGCAGCAAGTTGGGGCAAAGAATTGTTTGGTGCACAACAGGGTGAGACTGAGTGATTCACCTGATCCACGTTATTGCTGCTCTGAGTAGGGTTTTTAATACCACCTAAGACAAATGCTCCAGACTGAGGTCTTTGCCAGCTTCAGTATTTTCCAGCTCACTAAACTTCTACCAGGCTTTTATGGGCAGTGATTTATTACCTGAAGGAGAGTCAGGGAACCAATTCAATCAACACACCTCAGCCAGGTGATCATAAAATCATTCAATTTATCAAGGAGAAATACAACCTCCTTCCACCTTTTTGCAATGATCAGGCCTGGGGAGTGTTGGCTGTGCAGGAGTGATGATGCTTAACACAAAATGCTGTGGGAAATGAATCACTACAATCTCTCGAAAACTGCATAAAAAGGACACAAACAGCTCGAGGAAGTGGATATTCTCCACTCCCCCGAGTATATGCCAGCTGTAATGAGAAAACCAGTTCAAGCTGCTGTTGTAGAAAGTCTCCCATCCCCTCTGGTTCAGGGGAACCCACTCACAGGGCACTCCCAGCTCCCTGTGGGTCCTTCCCAGAACGGAAAGGACCTGCTGAGCACTCCCAGGCTCCCTCCGAAGCGTTGCAGATGCTCACTGTCAGCGTCATCCCGCCAGCTGCGCTGCATTTCATACTCCTGCTCCAGGCTGAGGGGCTCTGAGGCTGTCAGCTGCTGCAGCTCCTCCGACTGCATCCACTCGTGGTACCTGGCAATGGACCCGGCCCCACATCACTGCCCCTGCCGGTGCTCCAGGGCTCAGGCATCACAAAGCACCTCTGGGAACACCAGCCCGGCTTTCCTGGCAACTTAAAATGGATCCACCAGCCTCTGCCCCTTATGTGACACCGTGGAAATTCAGGGAGTTTGCCCGTCCTGAGGGTTTTTCTGGAGTGCCCAAGGCAAAGCTGACGTTTCAGAGTTCTGGGGGGGTTTCATCCCGAGCGGCGCTGACACAGCACCTCCCGGACACTGCCGGAACACTAACGCTGCCATCCTTGTGCTGATCTACTTTACAAACTGTTGGCACGCGTCATTTCTCGATCATCCGCCAGGCTTGACGGCGCTGCAGCTCTGCTCTTCCGCCGTCACCGGGGAGGGAAGGGCCGCACGGAGCGGAGCCGCTGCGCTCGCTCGCAGCCAGGTGCTGCCCAGCGGCGCAGGTGAAGCTCTCCCCGGCAGCAGAGCCGGCACAGAGCCCAGCCCTGACAGGGACGCTGCTGCCGGGCACGGAGGGCTCCTCGCTGGCGGATCCCCCGGGGGAGGCGGGCACCTTTCCTGAGCCCGACTGTCTTCAGAGGGACAGGAGGAACCCGACCCTGCAGGGGCGCCCGAGGAGGGCGCGGGGCACGTACCGGGGCACGTGTGCGGCGGTGTAGGGCACCAGCGTCACCTTCTTCCCTCGCAGCAGCGTGTCCTGGTTAATCCTCATGGCCCCTGCGCCGAGGGACAGACCCAGCGCCCCGCTCCGTGTGTCCGGCGAGGCCGAGGGACGGGGCAGCGAGGCCTGGCGCCTTTCGGGAGCGAGCGGCGGCTCTCAGTGCCCGGATGTGGCAGGCCGCACCAATCCCTGCACGGACAGGCCCGAACCGGGACCCGCCGGGACCCGCGGGGGCTCGGGGCTGAGGGGACCCGCCACCGGCGGCTCACGTGCGCGCGCCCAACCCTCCTCCACGCATGCGCACAGATCCCGCCTCCCCGGCACGAACTGTGTGGCGTCATCGCTCCGCCCCGCGTGACCCCGCCCCTCTCGTGCCGCGCCCGTTGCCCCGCTCATGGCGCCTCTGCCTCCGCCCCTCTTTTCCCGCCCCTGCTCCGGCCCCGCCCCGCTTCTCCCTTTCCCCGGCC
>VZTR01003124.1:37808-85071 GCA_013400775.1 Chaetops frenatus
CGGGCGTGGGGAGAAGGCCGCGGGGCGGGGGAGGCCGGCCGCGCTCTGTGGGGCGGGGGGCGTTCTGGCGGGGAGGGCAGCGGGGGCGAGCAGACCTCCATCTGTGGGACAGGCCCGGGGGGCCCTGGGGTCGGTTCCCCCCGGCGAGGGCGAGGCCCTGCACGGGATCGCGCTGTCTCCGGCCGCGTCCCGGCCTGTCCGTTGTCTTGCTGCTTGCTCTGGGTTTGCCAAGCTTGGCTTCAGTGTTTTGAGCTGAGGTTTGTTATAAAACGTGGTGTTCTCTTCTTCTGAGCCTGGTCCAGTTATGACCTCAGTGTGTTCCGCTGCCTGATTCTTTTCTGTCACTCAGTGTGGGTGTACGAGATTGTAACTGTTTGGGTTTTTTAGTGGAGCTCAGCTTGTGCTGATGGTTTGTCCCAGCTGATGTGGCTGAGTAGGAGCACATGTGTGAAGCCTTTAATTCAGCTATGGCTAATCATTGACACTGAAACCTTCCAGAAGGCTTCAGTTCCCCCATACACCTCTAGTTTTCCTAAAACAATGTAAAGCTTCTCAAATGCTTCTGCTTTGGAGATGTTGGTGCGTGCAGAGCATCTTGGTATGTCTTTAACAGGTCCAAAATTTTCATTTGTCTACTTATTTCTGTACTTGAATTTAGGAGGAGAGACTTTAGGCTGGTTTTTACTGTTTGATTTGCAGGAGGCATGTGTTTGCAAGGAGTAGTAGCTGCATGAGGAGCAGCAGTTTGAGATCATCCTCAAAGCAGTCATTTTTCCTCTTGAGGTTTTAGTTGTCTGAAACAGCCTCTCTGGCTGTTTGGAGAATATAAAATTTGGTCATCACGTGCTGTGAAAGGGTAGGACCTTTTGGTCACTTTTAAACCAATTTAATAGGTATGAAAACTTGTCACAGAGCATTGAACCAAGTGGTGCTGGTGAGTGGGGTCTGTCTGAAGGGCAAGATCCCACTGAAATCTGTTCAAATACCAGAAAACTGATGTAACAAAGTTATGTGAGTTCTTCCTTTTTCCAGAAAAGATAACACATTGTTATAATGTTTCCCTAGGTTAAAGGCAACAGAGGTGGAAAACACGCTCCCAAAAACCCCCTTCTGGCTCTGCTCTGGGGTTCCCCTCCATCTCCAGGATGGCAGGTGGCATCACTGACACCGGAGAGCTTTACTCTCCCTATGTAAGTTCCACTGCTTGTGGGTTTGGTCACAAGTTTATTTTCAAAATCCTCTTTCCTTGATGTTGTGTTTGCAAATCCTACTTCCCCATGGACACAACCTCAGCATTTCAAGAGATGATGGAGGTCAAAGGCTGATTAAAAATGCTTAGTGTTTGTAGTTATTGGGGTATTTTTTACATCACGGATCATAAAGGGATGATGTGTTCTTAAAGTATAGATCTAAAAGTGCTAAAAAGGGCTTCATGTCCCATACCAGCTCTTCATCCTTTTGCCCACTTTCTTACATTTTGTTAATGTTTTCATCAACCCAGATTGTCAGTGGCATAAACAGGGAGGACTGGGACATTGAAACTATCCCACTTTCTTCCCTTTTGTTGCTTTATATAAACATTTTCCCCTGAATTTCTCAAAGTTTACTTAGCTACAGCTGTTGCAATAATTTGTTTTATACCACTTCACTGAAAGTGAGTAATTAAGACATTACTTCCCTGTAATGTGGTGTCCTGTGCAACCACAGAGCCAATTACTGCTTTCCTATATTACTGGAAATACTGGTTTTCATAGCCACAAGTCTTCACAAAATGTCATTTTGTAAACACTTTTTTTTTTTAAGTGAACTCAATAAATATAGAACCAGCCCTGAAATCAGTGTGTTGGATTTTAAATGTTTTAGACATCTCCATGTTAATGGTTAAATGTAGGAGAAGTGGATATTAGGCTGCAGAAATAGGTCACAACTAATAAAATGAAGAAGTAAGACAGTAACTGGGATGTCTGGACTCTCAAGGATTAGTGTCACCTGCTCTTATGTTGTTATGCTGGTGCTGCATGGATTTCCTAGAGCAATCTCAAAGGCTGAGACTCCCCTGTCCCTGAAGATGTCTAAGCATGCTGAACATACAGGTACCATTCTCATTTCTGCTTGACCAAAGGAAGATCATTGTTCTGAGTTGTTCAGCAAAAGATGAATTTGCTTTGCTTATGCCAGTGAAGTGCTTTCAGGGTCACTGGGGAATAGTTCTCCTGATGTTAATTGCTCCATGCCCAGAAAAGTCTGCTCACACACAGCTCTTTACTGGCTTTCCTCTGGAGGGACTCTGACCTATATTAAAAAAAAATCCACCGAAGCACAACAACTTTGGCAGTTTTTGATCTTGAATTGAGCTAAATTCATAGCCCAGGGGGTCCTGTCCAAGTGCAGTGTTCTCTTTTGTCTCTGGACACTGAAAAAGCTCATTGCCAGAGAAGATAAAATCCTTTCCCTTCAGGAAGTAAAATCCCTTCTTCAGAATATGCTCAGCTTCTTACTGGTAAAATGGCAAGCATAATTCTTTGAATTAGAATTCTGTTTGGATATTTCCTACTTAACTAAAAATAAAAGGTCCTGAGAGGTGCATAGTCATAACTACTTGTGTTCAGGTCAGGAAGAAAGGAGAGACCCCAACCCACAGCACAGACCTTCTGGCAGAAGGCAGTGATTTGAAAACAAAAAACCAAAATCTCATGTACTTTATAACTTTACAAGCTAGAGAGAAAAAAAGTAATGTAAAATAATTAGAAAAATGGAGGGGAATATCTGTTTCTCCAGAAATGTGCTGACACCCACATTGTTCTCTTTGGACGGATAAAAAGTCCCCTCCTCCAGTTATTTCTCACATGAACTTGTTCCCGCCCTTCTGGCTCAGGGATTGCCCTCTCCATTTAAATCAGGGTGTTTGTGAGGTGTTTTGGATGATTCCTGGCACACTCAATGCTGGATCATGTGGCTGATTGCAGGTTGGCCTGGTGTACATGTTCAACCTCATCGTCGGAACAGGAGCCCTGACCATGCCCAAGGCCTTTGCTACAGCAGGGTGGCTCATCAGCCTCATCCTCCTGATGTTCCTGGGATTTATGAGGTAGGATGTGAGTGTGTGTCTTTAGGGGACTGAGAAGTTCAGCTGGGTGAGAACAGTGTTAAGACTTTTGCTGTTTTCCTGTGTGCTCTGTCCCTCTGCTCTTTGAGGGAGCTCCTGCAGTGGTGCTGCCTGATTTGGAGGGAAGCACCTCCTGACTCTGCTACATCCCATTTCCTGACTGATCAGAAGGACTTTTCCTTCAGTCCAGAGTCTTCTGGGACCTTTATCCCAGCTACCTTTTGACATTGTCCTCACTGTGGATACTTTCCATGCTTGCCTCTGTCACAGATCAGTTCCCCAAAAACCAACTAGGTCACAGGTCAAGTCTTTGCTTTGTGACTTGCAGATGCTTAAACTTTCTCTTGGCTTCTGGCAATGCTCTCACAGCTGCAAGAGTGTCAAGAACACAAATTCCTGTATAGCCAGGCCTGTCTTAGCCTCTCCAGACCTTTGCTACTCAAGACCTTGGAGATGGCCTCCTGTTTGTCACGCTGGTTCACTGTGAGCCCCTGCCCAGGAGCCTCCCTGCTGGAGCAGCAGGTGGAGCTGAAGGCTGTGGATACAGCACTGATTTCTAAGGAGTTACTGCTACAATTGCCATCTTGTGGTGGGCTGGGAATCCCTGCTCGCTTCTTGCTTGGTTTAAAAATAAAATAAAACGAAACAAAATCCTTTCCTGCCATTTGTAAGACTGGACTTTTGAAGTCCCAGCCTTTTCAGTAACTAGCTCTGCCAGCCTGAATGTGCCTTTGGTTTGAAGGCAGAGCTTTTGGGATCTGTTGTGTGCTGCTGTGCAGGGGGACTGTCTGGTCAGTACTGACTGTACAAATGCTTGTGAGTGCTTCACCTCGGAGCTGGGTGCTGCAAAGGCTTGAGAAAATGACATCTGTGGGGTTACCAGTAACTGGGAGCTTTAGAAGCAATTCCTTTTAGCTACATTAGTTTAGAAGCATAAATTCAATATATGAAATTCACCAGCAGACAATCCCTCAAGGTCAGAAGAGTACAAACCTCCAAATCTCTGCACCAGAACTGCACTGGATTAAGCTGAGAAGACACAGGTCAAAGTGCTGCATGCCTTGGGAGCTCTGTTGCTTTTGTTGTGGTACTTGTGACTTCCTCATGCCCACGGAGCACCTTTGGTGCAGGAAAAGCCTGGGCAGAAATAGCTACACAGACCTCAGCACTTCCTTTTACTCTTGCAAAACTGATCTCTTATTTGAGCTTGATAGGCGAGTCCAGTTTCTGAAGCAGTGAGAAACCACTTTAAAGCCTTAAATAAGATTGATTTGAGTGGGTTTTAAAATTTATTTATTAATATTATAGGACTGGTTTTAGCTGAGATAATGTTCTTTCCATCAGTGGCTCTCTCTGGACAGCTTTTTCACTGGCCTCCAGTATTTGCCTGGATGTGTGATCTGCTCCTTTTTCTTGTATTGCTGCTTTGCTTCTGATGCCACGTGTAAGATTCTTTAAGGGACCAGAGCACCTTTGCCATGAGCATCAGGATAGAACTGGATTTGTCCAAGGTTCTAAAAAGAGGAAGGAAACTTGCTTTCTAGCAAAGGTCAAAGTCCTCTTGCTGCCTTCAACCCACAGGAACACCAGAAATGTGCCTTCCAAATAGCTAAAGTGTCTTATTATTTCTGAAGGTGTGTTATATTTTCCTGCATATTCTGGTCTGCTTGAACACCTGAATCTCAAGAGCAGAAGAGAGCAATAAACTGAAATACTATGAAAACTGTGTGTGGGGAATTGGCAAAAGGATTGTTTTGGTTTGTTTGTTTACTTCTACAATTCTAGATGGGAATTAATTCTCCATCTCTCTTCAGTGACAATTCTTGACTTTGACTGATGATATCAATTGAATCCTTCTCTCTGTAGCTATATGACTACAACCTTTGTGGTGGAAGCCATGGCTGCTGCAAATGCCCAGCTGAGATGGAAGAGAATGGAAAAACGCAAGGTTTGTGTGGGTTTAATTCTCCTTTTTCTCGTGTTGTTTTATCACGTAGGATTTTCCTGGCATTCCCCTGCATCTTTATCTTGCCTTGTTACTAACTCTAAAGAAATAAATTTCTACTGTACTTAACTTTGCCATATAAAATATAGCTGTTAGTTCCCTGTGGGGTTGCTCATTAAAGACAGAGTTTTCTGCTCTGCTTTGAAAAATCTCTTGTGCTGTTCACATTTCTTACTGATCACGCTCTCCTTGCCCAGAAGCACTGCTCAATGAATGTGGAGAGGTGGCAGCCAATATTTTGGTGCTATTTGGAGTGTGCTGAGGACTATAAATCCTTGTTGATCTCAGGTCATTTAACTGGGACGGGCTGGGATGTCCTTGCTGTTACTTGGGCTGTATCCCAGGTTGTGGACAGTTCTGAATTATGTCCTTGCTGTAAAACTTACTTATGGCTTTACTGGATCAGAGGGAGGCATAATTGTTTGCACTGATTTAGACCCCTGGCTTGGTGTTAGTGGGATGGAGTTAGGAACTAGACCTGCTTGTGCTGGCTAGATATGCTTGGATTTATTTTTTTTCTAACAGTTCTGCAACACTGCAGATCTGCCAGAAGTTTCCAACTTCCTTGTGCCACTTACCACTACGTGAACTGGGCAGTGTTGCTTTGTGTGTGTGTGATGTGGGGCTGGGACAGCAGAGCCTGTCATTCCAGCCTCCTCTGCTGGTGTCCTCTTCTGCCCTCCACAGCATCCCAAGGGCTCCCTGGTATTGCCTTTGCTTGCATGTCCTCCTCTCCCTGATTGGGATCTTCCTTTGAGTTTCTGGAAGTGACCATGACACTGGGGGTGGCACAGCCTATACTGTGGGTAGCAGATATCTCAGCAGTGGTCTGGTCTTTTCATCCAGGAGGATGATGAAGATGAGGATTCTTCCTCTGGAGTGTCTGACAGTGATGTTCTCCTCCAAGATGGCTACGAGCGAGCAGAGACACGGCCTATCCTGTCAGTTCGTGAGTACCCAGTTCATGCTTTCACTGGTGTGAGGCCTCTTCTCTGCAGAGAGTATTCCAGTGGACTCCTCTGTCCATTTCACCCTTAATTCCACATGCTCACATCCCAAAGTCCTCAGCACTTGAAAGATAAGACTCATTGAGAATTCAGTTTGCCTTCTGCAGCCTGATAAAGATCTTTTCCCTCTAGGTCACTATGAGAACATCTTATTTTCTAAACACTTTTAAACTAGCTTCAGCAGAGTTATTGGCCCAGTGACTCTGCAGCTGTGGAGTTGTACATACTGTCCTTCAAACTGCTGCTAGGGCTTCCCAAGTACCCAGGTAATCTGGCCTCAGGGCTTATTCGAGGGACTGGTTGAAACACTTCTTGTTTTTTAACTTGCAGAGAGACGTGGCTCAGCCAATATCTTTGAAATCACTGAGAGGGTGGAAATGGGCCAGATGGCTTCCATGTTCTTCAATAAAGGTAAGTGATGAACATTTTCAGAAGTCCCTTTGGGTCCTCCTGCATGTTGTGTGTATGGTTGTTTCGTAAGTGTGGGTTTGCATCTTGAGTTTGTGATCATTCCACCCAAGTGTGTTGTTCCTTCTCTCTGTGGACTGTATTCATCCTCCTGTGTGGTGTTTCTATAAAGTATTTATGGGCCAGGTGGGCCAGAACTTGCTGTGGTGGGCATGGAACCAACAAAACACTGCAGCTTATGGGAGCAGTTTCTTGATATAGGCAAGTGTAAGTCAGGGCCTTTCCTGACTGCACTTCACCTACCTCTGAACTGCATTTGTCCTCTGTGACCTCCACTGTCTGAAGCAGTAGAGCCCAGCTGTAGTGTTTTCCAGTTCCATCTTGGTTGTAGCATTTGAGAACAAGAGATTCAGGCTTCCCTGAGCCTTGTAAATAGCAGTCTGAAGGAGAGAGACTTCTGACAGGAGCTTCTAGGAATTGTCTGCATCTGGGGAAACATCAAGACAGCTGGGACATGAACTGCTGAAGAGATGCCTGCTGAGGATGTGATAGACAGCTGGCTTGTTTTTTTGCTTTTAAATGTCTTTTGTATGCCAGGGAACAAACTTGTAACCTTGCTCTAATAAAGCCCCATCCATTGCTGCCTGTGATAGAAATGCAAACCACGGCAATGAGGATTCTGAAACCTGTAAAGCAGGACAATGAAATGCTGTGCAGGGCCAGAACATCATCAGACACCATGGCTGTGCAGTATTGAGCCTGTCAGGCCCCATTTTTTGTGGGAAGTGATGTTTTCCCTTGTTCACTGGCCACCTTGCAAAGAGGTGATGGAAGGCTGGTTTTTGTCTACTACATTACATCAGTGTTATGCCAGCATAAATCTTTTGCCTCTGAAGAACAGCTGGGCTTAAGGAGTGAATATCCTTTGTATTTTATTTTTTGATTTTAAAATTAATTGAACAAAAACTTTTTAATTTTCCTGCATGCCACTTCTGAGATTTTGTAGATTTGAATCACTTAGGGCTATCAAAATAATCCACCCTGGACTAGGCTGCCACGTTTTTAGTCATGGAAGTGAAGTGTGTCAGAAACATCTTGTTCCTGATCTTGCCTGCACCACTGAGTTGTTATGACATTAGGCAAGTTATCTTGCTTGTTTGCTTTGCTGTGTGTAAAATATGGTGAACACATCTCTGTCTCTTGATGTTCCTCTGAGGAGGAATATTTGAGAAGTGCTTTGAGAGCAATCATGTAACTGCAGGGTTTAGCAGTATTGCTGTGGATTGGGCTGTGGAGGGGATGGGAATCACAGGAGTCAGAGTGTTCTCATCAAGTTTCAGGAGGCCCCTTCTTTGCATGTGCTTCACAGGGGAGCTGGAAAGGGCCCCTAGAAGCCAGGCGGGTTCTGGGCCTCTCTGATGCTCAGCCAGCAGAGGGTGCTGGGAATGTGTCCTTTCTCCATCAGCACTGATGCAGCTCCCGAGCAAAGTGAAATAAACTGCTTAGTACTCTTAAATCTTAATCCCTCTTCTTAATGTTGCTTTAGCCAGAGTTATCTGATTTCTGTGTTAGGGATCCTCCCTAGGGTCTGCTCAGCCCATCACAAAGGGATGAGTCCATCTGCAGGAAGGTGGCTGGAACAGCTGCAGACCATGGCCTGACCCTACTTGGGACTTCCAGATGGGATGAGGTGCCCGCAGCAAGGGGCCTGGGGCAGCTGTAACTCATTTGCTGCTTTGCCTTTGCCTGAGCTCAGCAGTGAGGCTCCATCCCTGTCACTGATTGAGAGACACCCCGTGGTACGAGTGGCTGCAGAGACAGACAGGTGAAGGATCTCCCTCTGCAGGTCCCTGCTGAGGTGCTGCCTCCCCACAGCTGCACAGAAAGGCCTTCAGCAAGGGCAGTTGCTCAGTGACCACTTAGTGCTGAGATACTGGGCCACACTGGGGAATTCCCAGCTCCAAGCACCAGCCTGTGAGGTTTCACAGCTGGCAAATATCTGGGTGTTTACTCATGATACACAAAGTATGGATCCAAACTGAAGGTGATTGAGGGCTTTACAGCCTCCAGAAGGAAGGCTGATGAAAGCTGTGCTGTAGACCTCAAAACCCCTGATTTCTAGTGAGTTCTCTGCTTCTTTCCCTTGACTGATTTTTATTTTCAACAATCTGACAGGAGTTGAATCTGCAGTCCTAGGAGGTAAGCTGGGGATAAATCTCAATTTCAGATTGTCTGCTTTCTTAAAGGGAGCTGACTTAGTTTTAGGCTGTGAAGAGCCTGTGTGCTATTTTGAAAGAGCTGGCTCTGAAAAACTACTTTTTTTCTTGATTTAATTTTTTTATTTTTTAATGTTGGGTGCTTTCTTCTGGGACTGAGCAGGCATTTATTGCAGTAATAGATTCTAGGCACATCTATCATGCTGTTTCCTCACAGGAAGTAATTGATTTTTTTTTTCACCCCATTTTGTGTCCAGTAATGAAAGTATTGATCAGGGAGGGTCAGCAGCAGTTTATAAAAGAACTGATGCTGAAGTCTTCCTGTCTTGGAGAGCATGAGTTTGGGAGAGGAGTGTCACCTGTGCTTCCTGCAGGCAGAGAGGTCTGCACTGGAATGGGGGGGTAGTGTGTGCTGCTGGGTTCTGGCTAGTGCTGCTGTGGCTTAGCTTGTCATGTCAGCTTTATTTTGGGTGTGGGGCAGCTGAGTCCTGAGACCAGTCACAGATCCCAGAACAGGATCTCTATCCAATTCTGTGTAGTCCTGGGCTTTGTGTCTCTGCAGCTTCTGTCCTGTGTCAGATATTTTTTAAAACCTTCAACCCTTCTTAATGGAGAAGACTGGCAGATAGTTTGTTGCTGTCTCCAGAACAATGCAGAGACTCCCTAACTGTGAAGACATCTTTCACAGAGTAAGAAAACAAGGGGAGAACTATATAGAATGATCTGACAATTTCTGTAATAAGTCCATTTGTCTCCAGGAGCAACTCTAGAGCATTGATTTAGTGTGCTACAGTACAGAAGCATGGAAGTTCTCTCAGTGCTTTCCTGATACAGCCCCTTTTATGCTAAATGGGCTCAGCATATGGAATAATTTATCTAAACAAAGGCAAATGCCTGATAGCATTTCCTGACATCCAGAGATCCATCCAGAGGCAGTATGATGGCAAAACATGGTAAAGCTTTGGGCCACCCAAGCACTGTAGGAATGAGTCCTCATTCCTTCCTGCAGCAGTGTTGTCCTTGTTTGATAGTTGTCACAGCTGTGAGTGTGAGGTTTGCTCAAGCTCTACTGGCATTAAGCATTAGGTGGCATCACAACTTGAAAGTATGGGCACATTTCTTGTGCTGTTTCCTTCAATGTCAACTTCCTAAATTAAATACATTTGAGACTTTTATTCTGTAACTTGTCTGACTCTGAAATAAAATAACTTCCAATTTGTTGATGAGATTTATTCAGACTTGCTTGCAAGAAGAGAATCCTGGAGACTCATCAAGCATTTCTTTATCCCTGTAGATTTTAGCCCATCACATCAGTGTCTTCTTGTGCCTCAGTAAGGCTGTTCCATGCACCCAATTAATTTGTGAAAGATTTCTTTTTAATCTCATAGGTGAAGGCAGGGCAAGCTTTAAATTAAAAATAAGAGAAAAAAACTATCCAAAAAAATGAGTAGGGGCAGGGACAGTGTATGTGGTAGCATCAGGGGAAGTGGGCTGCAGAAAAAGTTTTAAAGTTTTGCAGTGTTGTACCTTGGCTGAAGTTGCCAGTGGTAGGGAATCTCCCAGAGCAGCTCCATTTCAGCCCATTGGAATCTGAGATCTGCAGGGTCAAATCCTTACAAATCCATATTGTGAAAGTCCTGCAGATTTGCAGTCAGAGAGTTTGAAATCAGCAGAGCCTAAAAGCATTCTCTCTGCATCTCACTTTGTCAGGCTGTGCTCACACTGAGTCTGAGAGCATCACCTGGATGTTTGCCTGTGGCTGTTCAGAGCTGACAGCTTTGTCTAGCAGGTGACTTATGTGAGACCTGTTGGCCTTGACTGCAGGATGGGCTTGAACTAGAGGATTTATTTAGTGTCAGTGCCAAGTGTTACAGGAGGCAGAGTGGAGCTCTAAGACCCCTCATGCCTCATCAGTTCCTGTTCCATGGTAAGTTCCCTGAGCTTGGGTGGAGTTTGCTGCAGAAACTGTGGAGACAAACGGTGATTTAAGATCTTGAAAATTTTGTATATTTGAAGTGCAGAGTACAAGAGTCTCTGTGTACTCTGCTGAGTCTGGACAATATTTTCTTTTTCTGCAGTGGGTGTCAACCTCTTCTATTTCTGCATAATTATCTACCTCTATGGAGATCTGGCAATCTATGCAGCAGCAGTGCCGGTCTCCCTCATGCAGGTGACCTGGTAAGTGTGCTTACTGCAGAGGGGCTGTGTGCTGCCAGGGAACAGGGCAGGCTTAGGGTTTGATGGGGTGCTGAGTCTGGCTAGGATCGGCTGTACTTTCCAAAGCATGGGGGTGGAGAACTGACTTAAGGACAGCTCATCTCTTATGGGTGGGAGGTGAAATTGTTTTGTATTCCCCACCTGAGTGCCTGCTGCCTGTCTGCAAAGTAGTTGACCTAATTCCAGACAAGTCCTCAGATGTGAAGTATTTCCAGCTTCAGCACTTGCAGACATGAGACTTGTTGCTCCATACTTTGATTGCAATACTCTGCAATATGTTGCCTTCTCGGTCTCTTTAGGTAAGAGTTGAGGGGTGTGATGCTCACTAAGCCTGAGGCCAGTGAGTGGTGACAGTACATGGACTTAGCTCTGGACTGGGAGTGGTGCCTTTCTCAAAGAAACAGATAATAAAAAAGATTGGTTTGATTAAATCTGGGCTGGATTTGGACATTTATCTCAAAAATGGAAAACCTCAGCGATCCATAAGAGATTTAAGTTCGCCAGCTTGATGATTAAATGACAAAACTTGCAAATAACTGCAGGCAATTCAAGAATTTGCCTTTAAACCTCTGGTACTCAGTGACTTGCTGTGTTACACAGTCCAGAAAATGTAAGGAAGTGGGTGTGATCAGGAACAGAGAGGAGGATTGGCCTCTGCTCATTCTTCTTTCTTGAATGCAGGAGAGGGGAAGACATCTGCTAGGAGTTAATTACTGTCTTTTGTTTCTCCCTCCTTTCCCAGCAGTGTCACTGGCAACCATTCTTGCAGTGTTGGAGATGGCACAAAGTACAACGACACGGACAAGTGCTGGGGGCCAATTCGAAGGATTGATGCTTACAGGCTGTATCTGGTGAGTTTCTGGAATTTCAGTGGGATGACCATTGTTGCCATTTAAACTCTGCTTCTACACAATACAGATTTTTTATTTCTTGTAGAAATATTGTAGTTCAAGTGAACAACAGAGTAGGAAACTTTTGCTTCAGTCTGACTTTTTTGGCCAAATACCTCTTCCCTATTCTTGGTGTTTGAACTTGTTGGCCATCAGAATGATCCTTATGGTTTTGAGTTCTGTCCATCTCGGTCTGTAGTTTTATATTGCTTAAGCAGGTGAGATGTTTTTGCCAAAGGTTGGGCTTTTCTTCACTGGATTTTTCAGTGGCTGGCTAAGTAATATTCGCTTGGGGGTAATTGTTGTCAAGATACTGAAGTATATTAAACTCTTTAGTGCTTTAGAATTTAAAATACCCAGAGTTGGAAGGGACCCACAAGGATCATTGAGTCCATTCTTTATGTGAATAAAATTGTTAATGCTGCAGAAGAATCTGCTACTTGAAAGATGATGGAAACAACCAGCTTAGACGACATACAGTGCTATCCACTGCCTTAGTAATAGCTTTGTCTAGTTCAGGATTGTGTATTGCATGTAATGCTGTGCTGGGGTTCTGCTCTGAACCCTGGGTTTTTCCCAGAGGATGATGAACATGGCTTCTCTAGAGCTTGGGGAGCGCTGAGTGCTCGTATTTGGAGACAGATGTCAGTAGGGCAAAATGGGAGGAGGGAAGGATGCTAGTGCTGCATAGTGTGGCTTCTATTAAGGGTCTCAATGAGAATTTTAAGTGGAAGGAGTGAGGGTGGCTGTGTGTGTGCAGAGAAATACAGAGGTAATTTTGGAGTTAGTACATTTTGGACATGCAGTGGATCACATCCAGTGTTATTGCAAAAGTAAGAGCGGGGCCTCAGAAATATTAGTGAATGTCAAAGTCTAGTTAATTATTTAAGAGAAATATTATTGCTTTATTAAATTCTGTCTTGGTCTATTTCTTTAAAACTTCTAGAAGATTGAAGATTTCCTTCCTGAATTTCAATAACTCTCCCTGACCCAGCAGAAGGAGCTAGTCAGAAAAGGCAGACTTGCATTAATTACTGCCTGTGTCTCTCGGATTTTATGTCTATAATTCATGAAGATAATTGTTGTTAGGACTTGAAAAATTAAAAAAATTAAGACTGTGTAAGCATTAGACTTGCAGTTTGTGTACATAACTCTCAGAGGAGCTTTTCCCTCTGCTTGTCTTGTGGATTTGGAGAATAAATATCTGCAAAGTCTTTGCTAGTGGTTAATCCTTTCCTGCCCAGTAACTGGGATGAAGCTTCCATGTTTTTCTCTGTGCCCTTCTAGATAGAGGGTGGGATTGTTTGTGGGAGAGCAGACCAGTCTGTGGTGGGTTACTGGTGAGGGTCAGTTCTCACAATCACTATTTTCAGGAGACTGCTGAGTGTCAGCATTACCTCTAAGTTGTGCTTTTCTGTTAAGGTCTCTAATGCTTCTTACTGGGTGAGGATGGCAGTAAACTGGGACTTGTTCTGCCTCCAACTCTTCTGGTCCCACTTGCTGCTTGACCTGTGTGGTTTCATTCTCCAGAAAACAGAGAGGATGGTGACCTCCTTAGAGAGGGATAAATGATGTAATCATTTATAAAACATTCAGACTACAGTACTGACCCTGGCTTTGAGTTTGGGCTGCCTCTGAAATGGTTCTGCTGGCTAATATTTTTCACCTGCTGTCCTGATTAATATTTTCCCTGCTGTCCTGTTTGCAGTGTGGACAACTAGTGACCAGTTGAGCTCTTAAACTTTCTGAGAGAAACTTGGGGATAGGAGGGAAGGGGAAGGAAGTCACTTGGCTCCAAGCAAAAAATTCAGTAGTAAACCATTATAATTATCTCTACACATTTTGTCCAAGGTTCTTGTGTATAGAAGTAGAGTTTTGAACATGCCAGAAAAGTTGAAACCTGCCTGTCTGAAGGGGAAAATGCAACATGAAGATGAGAAGGGGAGAGATGCATCAAGAGCACAGCTTTTCTTGGTCCCAGGGGATCATATACGTAGAGAACTATGCTGTTTTCTTAACTTTCTATTTTGAATTCTTGCCTAGTGGAATAATTCAGGTTCCACGTTTCAGTGGACAAGCAAGGTCTCTTTTTGCAAACAAGTTCCCCTGTGGCAAGGGGACAGATGGACACTGTGATCCCAAAAGAAAGCAGCTGAGTTTTTGGATCAGCCCTTTTGTCCTAGATGCCTGCCTCTAGTTTTCCTACCTTATCTTAGTACTGTATTTAGGTTTAAGTGACTTTTAGGAGCAAGATGTCTGGATGTAACTGAAACTTCTTGCCCATTCCAGTGAAGCAGTTCTCTGGAAGTAGTGCTATATTTCATACTCTATGCATGACCCTACAGAAAACCTATTTTGGACTACCAGGAGAATAATCTATTTGAGGTTTTCTGGACAAATGGTGCCAATGGGAGCTGCTTTGTGCCAAGTCCCACCAGTCTGCCAAAGAGCCGTGCTGCCTTCCTCCTGTCAACTTTTTCTCTCCCAACACCGTGTCTTCTTTTCAACAAAAACCATTTCAAACATTGACTTTTCAAGCTGGGGATGGAAAGAAGAATAATGACTGATGTAAAAATCCTTTTTCACACCTTATTGTCTAAAAGGCTTCTGGAAGCTGTCTCTGCTCTGATTACTGTGAATGGAAGCTGAAAACTATGTACATAATGAGAATATTTAGACAGATTAAATTCTTCTCTTGAGACCTCCTTGTCTGTGCAGCATCTTTATTGCTGCTCCAAGATTTCACACCTAAGTGTGTCTGCAGAGTCTTCAGAGACCGCTAGGCCCCTATTAACCTTTGTCTGAACAAATGGTTGTCTCACTTCTTGTTTATAAATTGCTTTGGAAAATAAAAACTTGCAAAACAAGTAAGTGAAGGCAAGTGCAGAAAATATGTAAATAGATTTCTGCTCCTGTCCATCACCTGCTGCTAATATTTGCCTCCTTTAGGGGACCATAAAAGAACTGTGAGGTTTGAAGGGTGAGCCTTGCTGTGCTGTTCCACTCCTGTGAGGGCAGGACCCTGCAGAACAAATGGGCTGGAAGAAAGGCGTGTGTTGGGCAGCCCGGCGACCTTGTTGAAGACAAGCAGTGATCACAGTTAAAGCAGATCGATGGCTTTCTATCTTTGCTTCAGACCTGTCACCACCGTGCCATGTCCTCAACAGCTGTAGTGACTCCCAAGTCCCTTGGCTATCTCTGGCAATGCTGAGGACAGGGTCACGTTCTCTCAGTGCTGAATTCACACTTCACTGCAGCTGCTTTATCATGCTCTCTGTAGGTTCCTCTGGGCTCTGCTGTGGAGGTTGTCAGGAAGGGGCAGCAGATTTAAGTTTCAGATCTTTCATCGCAACACTTTCTTGTCTTTCTGTCCAAGTCATGTGGAAATGCGACATGATAGTCCCTGTTTCTAGAAAGCAGATACTGAGATAAATAAGAGATTAAATCCTGGGGATCAGCAGCCGTTCAGAGTGTCTGATCCAAACTGTGTTCATGACCTGGCAAACAGCACTTCTGTTCTGCACCAGGGCAGCCATTGAGGCTGAAACCTCTACTCTGTTCTCAGTCCTCTTCTGGCAATCTGGGACACGGTGTCTTCCCATGATGGAAAGGAAGTGGCTTAGGTTCTCAAGGGGAGCCGTGTGCCTTTCAGAAGAGGCACTGGCACAGGTACTCCTGGTAGCCTGGCTCGGTAGCGCGTCAAAGCCACCGGGTGCATCTGTTCTGTCTGAGTCTCTGTTGGTTTTTTTAGCTGATTGGGAAAGGGACGTGGCATGCGCTTGTGCCGGTTCACAGATGCTGCAGTATCGCAGGCAGCCCAGCGGGTGCAGGCCGGGCGAGGATGGGAGCGCAGATGGTTTAATGGAGATTATCCCAGTTGGAAACGTGCTTGTGCAGTGAATAAAATGAGCGGGCTTGCAGGAGCTTACTGTCCCTCTTCAGGAGGGGACAATGTCACCCTGGCCCGACGCTCTGATGGGTGATCAGAGCAGGGCCGGGCTGCAGCTGCGGGAGGCTGTGCCGGGGAGTGAGGGGTGGTCTGAGGACACACCTACCCTTGTACGTGTGCTCAGTGCCGGCAGGACTTAATCGGCAAATGCGGAGGCTGAACTGATAAGGGCTGACATGGATCCTGTCGGCCTCAGCGCGGTGCTGCCTTCCCGGGCTGCTCTGCCCGTGGGCCGGAGTGCTGGGCGTTGTGTGCCTGCTGTACGAGCTCTGTTTCCCTCCATGGCCTTTCTCCTTCCCGGCTCTGCTGTGCCTTGCTTTGGGTAGAGCTGTCTTGGATTTTTAGTCTAAATGGATCGTCCCAAATGCAATTACACTGGGGCAGTTTCATCAGCTTGTTTGGTGTGCGATGCTCTTGTGGCCTCAGTCTGTTGTTGGCCTCTGTAGATTTTTTGGGGTTTTTTTGTTTGTTTGGTGGGGGGGTTTTTTGTTTGGTTGGTTTTTTTTGGGGGGGGGTGGGTTTGGGTTGGTTTTTTGTTTTATATTTTGCCTCCCAGCAGTGACATGAGAGGAGCCCTCATGGCAGTACTCGAACATCCATGCTTGATCTAAGCTGTCTGTTGCCAACTGGGAGCTGGAGCAACAGAGCTGGAGCAGTGCTACAAGCAGAGTGCTTCTTCCAAGGGCACCTGGGTTTTCTCCACCGTTCCCTTTGCAGCAAGTGCTTTTCCTCTGCCCTGCCTTCCTCAGCTGTGCCCTGCAGCAACATTCAGTAATAAATGGGTCACAGCTGCTGTCTCCTGGATATTTATTCTTACAGGTCTCAGTGTCTAGAGACCTTGAGAACCCGTGATGGGGAAGGAAGCTGCCTCAGTGGCAGGAGCTGGACCAGGGAGGGCTGATTTCACAGGGCTCCCAGAGTGAGCCAGTAAAAAGAAAGGAAAGCTGATGGAAGTTTATCCTGATGGTGTGATGTCATCATCGTGTTTAAATAAATTGCTTAAACTGTAGCATTGTTGTGTTCTAGGTTACTTCAGCTTGGAGTAAGGATGCAGCAGGTCTGGGGCACTATTAGCTTCACCCTGCATATCCTATAAGAAGTCACTCATTGTAAGACCTTCTTGCCAAAAATATTGCATTATATTCCTTACCACAAATGCTTTGATGTGGTTTACTATAATACTGATATAGAAATAGAAATACATGCACAAAAAAGGCAGCTGCTACTTCTGTGCATAAAGGCAGTTCTGAAAGCCTTCCAAATGACAAAAAGCTTTTCAAGAGTCCAGAATATTATGCCGTTTCTGTGTGTACAGGCCACCTGAGTTTTGAAGCATTGCTGTTACACAAGAGGAATTAGTACTGCATTAAGTATCAATATCAGTAGGCCAAATTGTTACAGGTGCCTCTAAAATACAGCTTTGCTTGGCTAAAAGCCCTGTCTCAGACGCTGACTGGAGTCTTCTCATGCCTCTCATCTACTCAGCCTCCAAAAAGTAAGGTCAGTTAAGTTGTTGCTTTGGACTGAAGTGGTTGAAGAGGGATAGGAGCCAAGTTCTGCTAAAATAAATAGTGTCTGGATGTGGGATGGGAAGGCAAGTCTCAGCTCTTTTTACTGTGCAACTAATAGGTTGAAATTGGCACACAGCCTTGTTAATATGGCATAAATCCTCCCTCCTTCATCCTGGTCCATTCTTCTGTGGGCTCATCAATAAATCCTTTCAATTGCTTGCTCATCATATGCCAGTGACAGATAAACTGGCTCTGCTGGAGGTTGCCACACTCCTTGTGTTTGCTAATACAAAGGGATCTTCAGATAGTAACTGGCCTTGGGCAAAAGAGGTTCCTCCTGAGCTGTCAGGGGCAGAGGCAGATGAGTGTGGTGTTGTGGAAGTGAAATATAAACTTGTTGTACCAGTGACCTAAGAGCTGGAGTTTGGCTTCTGATGGGTGATTTTTCTTGCTTCCTTGTAACTGATGGCATTTTGAGTAAAAGAAATGTCAGCCAGAAGGCAAACACTGAGTGGGAGAGTCAGCCTTTGGGACCAGCCTTAAGCAACTGCAAGACCATACTTTGAAGCAACTAACATTAATGGATTAGCTTGTCTCTTTTCACTGGAAAATCAATAGTGCAGGGGACTGGAATGTGTTTTCTGTACAGAGCTGTCTGTTCACTTCACAATGAGAAGTGGCTTTTTCCTAAGTGGAGCTTGGGTTGTGCTTGTCACTTGGATGCTGAGCTTTTCCAAAGGACCAATCCTGCCCCTCTGGCACCTCCAGCAGGCTGGCAAGGGCTGTCTGGAAGGGAAGGGTGCAGTGGTGCTGCTTGAATGCATGGCCAGGTGTGCTGCAGGTGCTATCAGCCCTTCAGAGAAGCAAGGTGCAAGAGATGCAGAGATGCAATGGGCAGAGGCCATCAGTGAGCTCAGACACTCTTAGCTTCCCCAAGGAACAATGTCCTGCACACTTTAGTGCTTGGTTTGACTTATGTGGTGTTGGATGGTGATCGTGAACCCTGGAAGCAAACCAGCTAAACAAGCTGGATGAAGCAGTGGCTCTAGATAGATCTGTTTGCTTTTCTGCACATTCTGCAGTTGGGAGCTCACCAGAGGTGATGTTGGGCTCAAACCGCAGTCCTGCTGCACAGCACAGCCACCCTGCCAAGGCTGAGAGTCCATGCTGCTGCTTTCCCTGAATAAAGCTGTCCTTTGGAGTCAGCTCATTTGGGCAGCAAGGCACCAAAGCTGACACTGTTCTCTCCTGATACTGGAGACCAATCTCTCCCGAATAGGGCAGGTGTCAGAACCAATATATGTGATCACACGCTCCCTACACCAAGTGGTAAGGGTTTAAAGAGGGCCTTTTAAAATTTCTTTCTTGGACTAGGCTGTTCCAGCAGAGCCACAAATCTTAGGTTTTCAGAACATTTGTAGAAAATAAGTAATAAATACATTTCCCCTCTGCAGTGTTACTTTTTGCAGTGATTGTGACAGCATCCTAGGAGCCAGAGCTGGAGAAGACCTGTTAAGTCAGCTAAACAATCCCCTGGGAAATGCAATATAAGCCTTTTTCTTAACAGCATATTTTCCAGTATACTGTTTGGTGCTTTAGCACCAGCTTTGTTTTTAAACAGAGGTCTGACCTTGCTGCCTGCTTGGTTCACATCAGCGTTTTCATCAAGTAAGACAGCAGTCTTGATCTCTCATCCTCTGAAATTACCACTAATTTCTTAAGATACAGGTAGAAAGTACCAGGGCTGCAGAACTGTGCAGTTCTGCTGCTCTGACCATTATCAGAAGCTGTGGAGGAAAGCTCTGGACAGACTCATACATCTTTTTACTCCTAAATAAGTCTGCAACTTAACACCATCCTAAATTGCGCTGTATGTCTGAGTGAGATCACTGACGCTCTTGTCCAAAAATGTGGATTTTTGGACTACATCAGCAAATCCCACACGTAGCTCATGCTTCTGTAAGCAGGACTATAAATACAAATAATGCAGCTGGGATTTATCTTGTAAGTTGAAGTCGGCCTAATGCTCTGGGGCAAAGCTGATCTCCCAAGCCTGTTGCACCAGTTTGGTGTGCACTCTGCAGGGAAGAAGGCTGGAAGTGAACACCCCACTAGCCCCGGGCAACAAGGCTTTATCTCTTCTTTTGTGCTTACTAGTTTCAGAGTGGGGGACTTTCCTTCCCTTCAGGCAACTCCTGCATGACACAGTGAGGAGGATGATGCTGCCCCTGAAGCTGCAGTCCTCCAGGCAGCTGGAGAATCCTATGAAACTCAACTGAGAAGTCTGTAGGGGAAAAATAACAGTGGTTGAAGCACTGTTGGTGTTGTGGCAGACAAGGGGTTAGTGGCCATCGGGAACATTCATCCTTGCTGAACCCAAGTACCTCCTAACCCTGGCAGCTTGTAGCTTGACATGTTTGCAGGGCCCTCCCTGCATCCGTGTCATGCTAGTCCACATCTCCCTTGTTTTGTGCTGTCTAACCCAGGGGCTTTTGTAGTCAATATAAATATTATTGTAGTTGCCAATGCCCTGCCAGGAGAGGCTACAAATATGCAGGAATTTGGGGCAGTATTTGTGTATAAAGATGATGCCCTCACAATTTCTTGGAGGAAACTTATTAATCTCTCATACCATGTTAATGAATTGGGGAGGCAGAGAACAACTCCTCAAGGTCACCCAGTGTCAGGAAGGAGGAAAGCTCCGTTTTCATATGCTGTGAGAAATCAGAGCAAGCTGGTGGTGGGGGGTACAGCCAAACTTGGCTCTGCACCTCCTCTGCTGTCCTTCCAAGTATCACAACCCAAGCATTCAGCTCTCCTGTATCTATCCACTTTGCTGCTTCCCTCCCGCTTGTTCAGAGGCAATTAGGAGATGCAGAATAAGGGGGAGCCAGGGGTCAAGGAGGCAGTAAAGTGATTACAAGATGCTGCAAACGGCTGTGCCATAAATACTCCAATGATGAAAAATTAGATGCCAGTCACCTCGGGGTTATTGCTGGCCTCTATCTCTCTCTTGTTGTGAAAAATGATAATGGAAGTGTATTTACCCCAGAGAGTGTAAGCTTGCTGCTGGCTGTGATCCTGCACACCCCAGGTATGCCAGGAACAGAATCCTTGCACCTAGTGACTTTCTGAGAACATTTTGTGCCTGAATTCCTTCAATTTAAGTGGAGAAAGAATTGGTATTTCAATTGGTATTTCTTTCCAAAGTGAAGAGTTCCTGGTGCTCAGAGATTGACCAGCTCTAGAAACAGACTGTGGCCCTGAGTAAGATAGGGAGAGGAGAGCAGCACCCTCAAGTACTGCCTTGCTGTCCGTGTGCTGCCCAGTTCACAGCTGGTTTTTGGTATGTTGGATGCCCAGCAAGATCAGAGCTTAAGGAGCTGGGATGACTACACCTTTTTGCTGGGTGGGCAGTCAGAATCAAATGCTGATGCCGGGCTAGCCTTTGAAAACCTTCAGATAGTATGCAGATCCAATGAAGTTGGTGTCTTTGGGGATACAAGCACTGCTCTTCGTCCCTTGCAGAAGGTCTTCCATTTTGGAAGAGGGATCACTGTGGCACAGGAACTATGGAAGGCAGCATTCAGCTGAAAGGGTACTGTGGGTGAAAGGCCACTTTGCTCTGCTGGCAAAAAGCAACCTGAGGTCTCATTTCCTGGAGGCTACCTCCTCCCTGCCTGAAGGAACTGGGGGAGAAGTTGGGTGAGGGCTCCTCAGTGCCAGGAATATGCCTGGTGTGAGTTATGATTATAAAGCTCTGCCAGGTGTCCCAAGAGCAGCACGTTAATTACTGGAGCTGCTGTGGCAGCTGCCTGCTGTACCCAAAGCATAACTGCCCTTGTTTCTTCAGCTATAAATATTCCTTGTGGATTGTCTGGTGGCTGCATCCTCCCTCCATTGTGACTTCCTGACTCGGCACTGGATCTGGAGGTTAAAATCCCTCTTGCCTCTCAACTTCTTTGAGCAGTCCTTGTTCTGTGGCTGGTTTATCTCTTTTCAACCAACTTTGAGCTTCATAGCAGACATAGCTTTGTCTGCTAACTTGCTGCCTATCAGCACAGCCTCTGCTGCAGCCCTGCCTTCAGCCTTGATAGGCTGTGGATTTTCAGCTTTTTTTTTTTTTCTTTAGCTCTCTAAAAAGCTCCTTCCTGAACAATCAGACTCTTTCCATGTATTTATATTTGTACTGTCCGCTGCAAGGGGTAAAGCTTTACCAAGGAAGGCTTGGCTCACTGCCCTTGCTGATAGGCCATCTGGCCCTGTAGCTTGAGATATGAGCTCATGTAGGACAGAAACATGGCCTTGTCACCCTAATGAAGGGGACGAGAGATGGCAGAGGGGACACCACACTCAAGGCCCTTTTCCCTTAAGATGTGTTAGGTGAAAAGCCTTGAGGCCCTGGCAGGAGTAACTGGAGCCCACCTTGGGGTAGCACTGCAGTAGCCATAACTTGAAGTGGGTACAGAGGAGCTTGCAGAGGCTGCAGGTGTGTGCTGGGGGAGCTGCAGGTAGGTCGGAAATAACATGAAGCTGTTTTCTTTATCTAGGAATCCCAATCAAGAGTGGGGAAAGCACCATACATTTAATATTTCTCTCCAAAGTCAACCCTAAAAATTCCCTGAGGATGTGCATAGAACAGCAGTTCCTAAGGAAATACGGAAGGCAATAGGTCTGGTTCAGCCTTCCATCCAGAAATAAAACCTCTCACCTGTGCCCATGCCAATAAATCTGGTTTTGTTTTTTGGACTTTATTTCCCTTCTTGTGACACACTCTAGTGGAAAGCACCTGAGGTGGGAACAGAGTATCCCAGCTCCCTGACATCTTGTTTGCT
This sequence comes from Chaetops frenatus, assembly GCA_013400775.1. Classification (NCBI taxonomy): domain Eukaryota; kingdom Metazoa; phylum Chordata; class Aves; order Passeriformes; family Picathartidae; genus Chaetops; species Chaetops frenatus. The sequence goes on from VZTR01003124.1 coordinate 59,953, forward strand.
CTCCGTACTTGTGCAGTCTGCTTTTGTTGGATTGTTTCAACTGTCCCTTCCAGTGCTCATCTGGGTTGTGAAATAGCTCTGAGCTCGGGGACGTCTTGCAGAAGCAGAGCGAGTGTCAGAGTTGCCACTTCTGACAGCATGTAAGAAATGTCTGCTTTTTCCTGCCGTGCTCAAGGAGACTTTCCTTGGATCTGAGCACTGAATCAAGCAAAGCTTCCTTTGGGAGGTGCTTGTTCACTTGAGCCTGTGTCTTCTTGGTGTCAGGCTTTGCTGTGGAAATGTTGTGTACCCACAGTCCAGTATCAAGCACTCAACCCTTGGCTTTCCTGCAAAAGTGTCAGAGTCCACCAGGGAGAGTGATCCATTTTATTAAACCAGTGACTTTTTAATGAGATCTTATCTTACCCCTCTTTAGAGTAGGATTATTTTCTGTACTGTCTTGTGGGGCAGAGGTACCATTCTTCAACAGCTGTGAAATCTAAACATCAGTATTTGCAGAGATGGAGCTGATACCATCCTAAGGTGAAGTTTGTCTGAAATGTTGTCACTTCTATCAAAGGGAAGCAAGAACTCCAAGGAATGATATGGTTTGGGGTGGGTTCTGGTTTTGAATGAGGGTGTGAAAGGCAGGGAGGAGGAAAAGAAAAGGCAGGGTGGCTGGGGGGCCCAAAGGGAGATGGATATCTAAGGAGTGAACACTACAACACCTGTTCTCCATCTTCACATTAAAATTGAGGGATCATTGCTCTGTTATCTGAAGCTTACTAACTTCTCATTGGTATGATAGCCCTGTGCTGCACAAATGATTTTATTCAAAAACTCCTGAACTTTTTGTGCTGCTCCTGGCACATTTGCTGCATTTAACAATCATGGTCTCACTTTGCTCAGGTACATACCCTGCTTCTACCCAAGCTTTCTGAGAGTTTCAAGGCTCTGAATCAATAAGAAGCAATATCTACTGTTTTTAATTCACTACTTGGCAAGCACCAAAACCAGATGCAATTCTTACAGATGAGTTTGTGTAGCATGAAAACAAGCAAGTTCTGATGACAGTTATGAATGAGGCTGGTTTTTCAGATGGTCCTCTTGCAAATGTATGCAGGCACTAGCCATAATGCTGTAACTACTGCATCTAATACATGAATCAGCCATGTTTTGGATGCTAATTGTGCTATATTGGTTGCTGCTGTAAAAGCCACATGCTGAGCAGCAGATGAAAGCCATTGAACTGTACTGGTTCAGAGTGATAGATGGACCCTTCAGGTCAATAAAGAACCCGTTTGGTCAAACAGCCCTCTGACTGGCTTAGAGCATGTTTGTATGGTCTGCAAGACTCTTGGCATTAGCTGGCCATCACTTAGTGGTTGAGAGCTCTCTTGGTGGTCCTCTTGGCTGCAACTAAGCTGATAAAAACCAACCAGATGTCCTATTAACGCTTGATCTTACTCTTGCTTTTATAAGATAATCCAATAAACAAGGTTATGTAACCAAGTTTTAACATAAGAGCTTTAATAAAATATACTTTTAGAAATATATAAATATATATATAAATATATTCCAGGCAACAGTAAGCCCTAGCTAGTTCCCCTGTGGCAAGAAGACTCGAGTTGGCCAGCCTGCTTTTTCATTTTGAAATACTGAGAGCTGACAGGTGCAGAGGCTGGGAAAGTGGTATCAGCTGAGTTGCCAGCTCAGGGAAGATCCCAAACCTTGGTGCCTGTACTGCTGTGCCTTGGTGGGAGGAATGGATTTGAAGACCCTCCCAGGAGTTGAGCAAGCTGGTGTGCTGCTTGTGGCTCCTACTATCCTGCAGGGAAGAATGTAATTCAGGGTGACATGCTGCTGTTCTTTCTTCTACTCTCACTGGTTTCTCATTTTTTGACTGGAAATGTCAGTAAAAGCAACAAAACCACTGTCTTTTGTAGTCATTAGTGTGCTGGATTTTCTTGCTGTTTTTCAGCATGAGAAAGGAAGGAAAAATAAAGAATTTTGTATTTACTAGCAAGTGATGTGTATGTGTCAGTTCTTCATAACCTCCACTATGAGCCTGGTGATTTACCTGGTCTTTCCCATTTAATGGGTGAGCTTGGAGGGAAATGAGGGACTCACTCTTAATAGCCAGCCCTGTGCAAAAGCACTGTAATGGTTTCTGTCTGCCATCCTGTGAACTTAGACAGCATTTAATAGATTCAGTTCTTCTCCTTAGCTGAAGGAAGCATTCCTTTACCTTGTTTCAGTTTAGCAATGAATCAGCCCCCTATGCCTGCTTGTTTCTAATAAACCACTTCACTAGCAGAAAAATCTTAATCAAAGTAGACTATGCCCATTCTGCCTTGGGTGGGTTTATTTGCTGAAGCTTAGGAAGAGAATGATAAACTTCTAGAAAATACCTCTGCTGAGTCAAGAGGTGAATTGGAAAACTTAGGAGAGTGTTTTTTCGTGTGTCAGGGTTCTGCATGTTTGATTTCTGACAGGCCTGACTGGCACAGGTTTTTTTTGTAGGTTTTAGATTGTTTGAATTACATGTCTAATTAAGTACTTTGTGAATTACTTCCCTTTGGGAGAGACTGGAGATTGGAAAGCATCAGGTAGAAAGTTTGGGTATATGTCTGAGGTGCTTATTTGGGCTTACTTTTTCCTTAGGGAGAAGTTATGGAACTAATTAACTTAATGGGTTGAAAGAGCATTGAGGTGTCTGGCATAGTGAGGCAGAGGAAGTAGAAATCCTCCTGCTAAGCACTGCGGTCTCATCTCATCATTTTGGGGATGTGTTTTTAAATAGGGTTTCTGGCCTTGGGGCTCTTCTGGTGGTTGATGGTGAGATTAGCTCTAATCCAGGGACTGAGTTCTTGTCCTCATGTCCTGGCTGTTGGTGAGAAACTGGCCCCTTTTTCCTGCCCTATGCTCAATCCTGTTGAGCTGTACACAATTTCACTTCAAAATGATGTTAATCTGGCTGTTTAATGTCCTGTTCTGCCAGCCTTTCTCCTTCCAAGCAGTCCAGTGTGTTCTGTAGCTCCCCTTCCTAAAAGTGGTTGGCAAAAATCCCTGCAAAGCAAGGCAGCCTCATCTCATTGCAGGCCTTAGCATTGTTTGTATTGATCCATGGATATTCATCTTGGATCACTAATGGGTGTCAAGTGGAAAAGGTAATAAATTTCTATTGCACTGGAATTAATCTCTCACTTGGTTCCTTTGGACCAGGATCTTGTTAAGAACAGAAGACACTGATCATCCTGAAGGATGGGGGGCATTCAACTAATCAGGCACAACTTGTATCTCTTCCCCATGAGTTACACAGTAAAGGCTAGAGAGGAGGAGAGTTGAAAACCTTGCTGAATAGATTTAGTTGTTTAAAGTGCTCTGAGAACTGGAGAATAACTTCAAAAGATGAAGGACACCCCAGTTCTTCCATCTAAGGATGCTTTCTGATGCTTTTCAGCAACTGAGCCCCAAATCCACCTTAACACGGCTCCTTTCCTCAGTGGGTGAGGCAAAATTTAGACCCAGCTGCTTTGGTGCTTGGTGATTTTGTGTCAATCCTTGCTATGGTTTATGGGACTGTTTTGCCAATTGGTTCTGGAGCATTCTCATTTGCAGCAGACACCTGTTCCTTAATTATCACCATCCTAAGTCTGTCTCTCTATGTTCAGTGCTTTCTGATGCAGGAGCTATAAACTGATTTGAAGGGAGGCTGTGTTGGGCAGTGGTGGGAGAGAAGATTGAAAGAGATTAGTCACAGAATCAAGAATACTTTTCAGTAATAAAGTTGGTGTCTACTTTTGTTTGCTTTGGGCCCTTGTCCTACATCACTTTTTAGCCAAAGGTTTATTTAGTCTGTTGGGGTTTGTGCACTGCTCTAGGATGGAGTGCCAGTCCCTGCTGGGCAGGAGAGTGGAGTTAAGCTCCCAGTAAAAAGAAAGGAACAAGAGGAAGAATAATAAAAAAAGGCTTGTAACCAACTGGTTTGCTGCTATGTTAAAACCTCGAGTCCCATAACTGTTAAAGCTGATTTGGCTCTTAGTCTTGCCAGTTATGCCTGTGGCATTGTATTCTGTGTGATTTCAGCATTTCCTCCAACAACCATCAATTGCTTCACAAATCTGAATTCTGTGCATGCTTCCTGTCCTTTTTATTTAACCTAAAAAAGCAGTAAAAGCAAGACTCGGTGTAAGCAATGGTCTCAGGTCAGAATATATCCCCACCAAACAACGTGTTAAACTGAGGGTTCTCTCCCCTGCTCCCCTTCTGGGTTTACTTTCATCACCTGAGAATACTTGTGATGCGAGGCATTTCCAATTTGCCTTGCAGATATTCTGAAACTGTCTCAAAAAAGGTTTCTTGGGGTTGTGCTAGTCTTAAAATAGCTTGGGTTCTGTTCTGTCCTGACTCTGTTGGGGTTGACAGAGACCTTAAGGCTCGGCAGACCTGCCCCTTTGAGTCTCAGTTCTTCGCTTCTGGTGACACCTTTTCTTGAACTGCTTTAAGAAGTCATGGAAAAGAGCAATGTGTAAATATTAATGTTGAATATTTGTCTTTAAAAATCTCTTTGGGATGCTCTACAAACCTATACTGTGTGTGCTGTGGCTTTCTAAGCACTGCCTGCTTACAGTGTTAATGCATCACTAGCCAGTGCCATTGGCAGGGCTCTCCACTCTAACACCCATTTTGTCTTCCTCTCACAAGTAGCTTCTCTCAGTCTATGTTCAGACTCCAGCCAGGATCTGCTGCTTCTTGCAGTGAAGCCTTTTCTCTTCTCTCTGAGTTAGGTAAGGCTCAAGTGCTGCTTAGTGCCCAAGCAGAGGTGACAGTGCTGCACAGGACTTGTCACCTCTGGGCATGGGCTGATAACATGGTTGCCCTGTGTGCTCTAGGAGATGCTAGAAGAAACTCTCATGGGAAGCTGTATAGTCCAGATTCCTAGGATGGGTCTTTGTTGGATGTATTTTGCAGCCCAGCTGGAAGAGATGCAACAGATTGGTGCTGCAGTGTAGCCCAATTTAATTTGCCCCATTCCTGGAAGTGTTCAAGGGCAGGTTGGACAGGGCTTTGAGCAGCCTAGTCTAGAGGAAGGTCTCTGCCCATAGCAGTGGGTTGGAACGAGATCATCTTTAAGGTCCCTTCCAACCCAAATCATTCTGTGATTCTTTGAAACACTAATCTCTTAATAGACATCCAAGAGGGCAGTGAGGAAGTTCTTCATTGAAGAACCTTTACTTTCCACACTGAGTTCTCTCTTGTGAGTATCTCTTTGATGATTTTTTTCCTCACTGTAACTTCCCTCTATCTGTTTTTACATATATAAGAAACTCTCTATGTTTTACACAGGCGATTTAAATCATGGGGGTAAAAAGCTCCAGGCAGACCTGGCTCCATTGCTGTTGAGCCTGGGATACCCCGAAGCCACCCCATCAATGTTAATGGAAGCAGACTGGTCAGGGCTATTGCTATTCATACCTAAACTGAGCATGTATTTGGGCAAAGAGGCCACAGTTTAATATTTAATGTTCCGTAAGGCTGCACTGAGAGCTTTTACTGAAATGTGTCAGTAAAGGAGTGCTGTAGCAGTGATAGCAAATGGCTGAGAGCCAAGAGGATCCTGAGCTCCACTTCTGCCCCAGGCATGTTCTCTGATACCCAACAGCTTACTTGACCCCCTGTGTCTCAGCCAACTTAGCTGTAAAATTAAGCAACAAAGAAAGCTTCATGACAAACGGAAATGTCTGGAAGTAAACTTTCAATGCAAGCTTTGTTCTACTGATAAATTCATTTTGCTGGCGGAATTTCTGGTTTTTAATCTAATGTGTGATTTTGTTGTCCTTTCAGGCAGCATTCACGCTCCTCCTGGGTCCTTTCACCTTCTTCAACGTGCAGAAGACCAAGTATCTTCAAATCATGACGTCCCTCATGAGATGGATAGGTGAGTCTTGGCAGAGACTCAGCCACCTCTTTTACCATTGATGGAACCTGAGTCACACCACTGACGCTTCTCTTTGGCAAGATCTTGTTTGGAAGCAAGTGCTTCTCAAAACAACCTCTTTGAGGACAATTGTGCAGGCCTAATAAATCTTTGAGGAGAAAGGTTTTAGTCTAGGATGAAATTTCTGATTAAAACAAAACAAATTGTTCTCAATCAGACATGGCTGGTAGATGAAGTTTTAGTTTGGTTTGTGTGAGGGGCAGAAGAGGTTTGGCAGAGTCTCCTGTCTGGGTGCTGATTGTGATACCCACCAGCTAGATGTTTCTCATTCTCACAGCGTATGCACAACAGACTTTGGACAATCTTTGTTTTTATCTGAGAACAAAAGGCATTTCTGTCAGACTTTCCACCCTTAGTTTTATCATCTGCTTGCATTTCTTTTCCTTGGTCTTCCTTTATGATAGGATGTGCTGCATTGGAAACCCCCAAACCAATATGTGTTGTCCTTGGGAAGTCCTGCTCCTATGAGTTCTTTCCAAAATATTGCCAAGAACTTCTGGGAAGACAGATCATTCCCTTAAGGGAAGTAAGGCATCACTCTTTTTTTATTTAATTTATTCCCTAATGCCTTTGTCATTCAAACATGCAGCTGCCTTACGTCTGGCTCGTCTATGTACATGCCCTTAAAGGCTGAGAGGTGTGTGTGGGTTGTGGAGGTTTATGTTCAGGTTTGTCTATTTTTGTGTCACCTAGACAGAGTGACTGATGCTCAGGGCTAATAAAGAGCATTTCTGCAGGTTAACAGTCTCCTGGAATGTGAATCTAGACCATTCAGGCACAGATTTAGCTCTGTTTATACCTATCACTGGAATAAGAAGAAAAGCTGATTCTCTAACTATTTCCCATTACACACATACTCTTGACCTGACTGCAGTTGAGTATTGTCCCTTCTCTGTGAATTCATCCTGTTTGGAAGCTGCTGGCACTCACTGCAGAGGAATAGAGATCCTCTGTTCTAGAGAGTTCCTGAGATGGGGTTGAGCAGTTGACACCCAGGAAAATTAAGTTGGATTTTAAGCTCTCAAGTCTCAGATGTTGAACAGTTTGAGTTAATAAATCCTGACTTTGGATGGTGTGAAAATCCTGAATGCCTGTTTTTCTCCTTTGTTGTCTGAGCACATGAAAGGTTTGAAAGTCCCCCCCATTCTTCAGAGAAAGAGGTTATCTCATTAAGGTTACTAAAGTAAATGAGGAAGATTTGCCTGGGGGGGGTTTTTTTGGTTTTTTGGGGTTTTTTTCTTCTTTTTAAGTGATCTCTGCTCAGCTGACTGGCCTGATTCTAATCACCCTGCCTTCTCTTTCCTGGTTAAGACATCAGTCAGACTTTATCCTGTCTCTGTGACAGCCTGATGCCTGCCTCATCTGCCACTGGTTTCTCTTTAGCCAGCTCCTTCCAGTATGAGGATTGCTAAACCTTGGCATGATGGCAGAACTGCTCCTCTCGTTCATCGCTTGATGGAGAGGGATAAAGGCAGTGTTTGGAGAAGTGTAGGGGAAATTCATGCTTTAGCCTGATTGATTCCTGCGTCAGCACACTGGGGAACAGCTGCCCCAGATAATGATAGTTAATGACCCTGACAGCACCTCAGTGGCTACTTAGAAGAATGGATTCCGTATGTGTACAATGAGGGATAGATTTATTGGGAAAGACAATTTGTCAAAAAGCCATGTGATGCAGGGAGCAGAGAAAAGCTCTTGCTGCAGATCCCAGGGTAAGGATCAGTCCCATACTGCTGAGATTTGTCGAGCTGGCTTCTCCCATGTCCTCACATCGCTGCTGTCCCCTCCTCCAAAAGCAGGGCTGTGAGTTAAACACATGTTGGTGCTTAGAGAGCTTAGATCCTGAAGAATGGTCTGGGGTTTTGTGGTCTTCTGGACTTTTCCTGCCTGTGTGCCAATGGGCAGATGTGAGCTCTTTGTCCTGGTATAAACTGTGCCTTTCCGTCACCTTCCTTGGGTTGGTTTTAGCCATGTGGTGCTGAGGGCAGTTCTGCAAAGCACTCTGAGCAGCAGAACAACACTGGAGCTTCCTGCCTACCTGTTTGTTGCGTGGGGAAAAAACCCCCTTCCCATGTGGACAGTGGCTTATTCAGCTTACCTGTGCTCATTGGCTTGGTGTGCATGGGAATCTGACCCCTGCTTTGCATCATGATTTGAAAAAATCCAGCCTCCCTGGGCTGGGAGGTCAGTACAGACTTTGCAATGCGCCTCCCACAGGACCCACTACACACCCTTCTCCCCAGCCTGGTGGAAAGTCCCTGGATTTCAGAGCAGAAGAGGCTGATGTAAAGCAGCACTGCCCCAGGTGTACTGGTGATTCAGATGATAGCGGCTGAGAGGATGGTTCTTGGCAGCAGAGAGAACTAGCTGTGTGTGAAGGTCATATCTGCTGGTGTTTGTAACAGTGTCAGCCTTGCCTTTGAAAGTTGCTTTCCCTCTTTCTCCTGATCTAAGTGATAATCAAATGTCACCAGCCTCTTCCAGAGCCTTGTGCTCATCACAAGCAGCACGTCGGCTATCAAAGCCTACAGCAGTCTCATTCCACACCTCACAGGTAAAAAAAAATTCATTCTCTCTCTGAAAAATAGGCTTAAACACTGGGCTCTGTGCTGGAAATTAAAAATCAGCCAGTTCAAAGAATGTGGAGATGTTCCAGGGATCAGCCCTTCATCTGGCATCCTCCCAGGATAAGGGACTAAGCCAGTACAGGCACCCCTGAAGCCTCTAAAAGGAGAAAGTTGAAGGAAGAGCTTGCAAGCCCAAGTGTTGTGCTGCTAGAGAGCTCAGACAGATGGGCTCTCCTTGTCTGGGCCTGTTGATCACAGACAGCTCATCTGGAAAGAAGGCTGGCATGGCAAGGCACTTCCCTGCCAGGACTGATGGGAGCACAGAGGGTGGATCTGTGTCTCCAGGTGGAGTGGGGCTGGTGGCAGAGAGGGCTTCCAGAGGAATCGAGCTGTTGCCAGTCTTCTGAAGAGTAGCAGCTTACACACTTGGCTGCAGAACTGATTGTCACTTGGCATGGGTGAGTGCCAGTGGTTAAATTCAGTGTATCAGTTGGTGCTTGAACTGCTGGCCTTATCCTTGCTTGGAGATCTCTGTTCTCCCGGAGCTGGCAGGTGTGTCAGGCTTTGCCTACCCGAGTTCTCATCCCTCTCCCAATGCAGAAGTTCCAGACTGCTTGTCAGCCTCTTGCAGGTACCTAAACTGCCTTGGGAGATGGAGCACAGGTGCCCTAATGGGTGCAACAGGGAGCCTGCCTGCTGTGCTTCCCTGGAGAAAGGGCCAGTCATGAGAAATCATGTGGTTTGAATCCTGACAATGGTGCCTACAGTGAAGCTTTGTTTTGATTTGTGGTTAGGACCTTGTTGGCTCACCAAGCTCTGTGGCCATGCGAGTACAAATCGTTCCTATGGGGTGAGGAGAGTCCTTTCCCAAAGTGTAATTCCTGCCTTCCTTTCAGCTCTCTTCCACCTCAGCCACGGGAAAGTGTAGAGCTGTTATTAGTCAATTCCTTTACCAGTTTTGGAGCCTGTTTCCAGGTGTCTTACGAAGTTATTGGAACAGGGCTTCCTGCAGAAGGCTAAACCAACTAAGCTGTTGGTATTTCCAATTCTGCTGATTGGACTTCAGACACTTTTCTTTTTTCCTGGAGGGTTTAAATCTATGGTGGTGATGGATTGCTCTCTAAAGAGACTTGCTTATCTGGCTGGTTTTTTTCCCCTCTCATTTCTTCAATCCTGATCAAGTGGGTACTGTTAGGGGTGAGCTGCTGAAGGGCACAGCCCAACAAGAGGGACTGAGCCAGGCAAGTCCCCTGCACCTCTCACAGCAGAGGGGACACAGCTCACTGGGGCTCAGCACTACCTCTTTATTATTGGATAGTATTGGATAATAACTGTCTAGCAGCATCATGGGATAGGATATGGATTAAGAAAGATAACAAAAGGACAGAGCTTGGTGGAGCTGAGCAGCAAACATTGGGCTATTGTGTATTAAGCAGCTAACCCGATTAATTGCAGCCTGTTGCAGCCTGAGATGTCCAGCTCTATAGGTGAGGACTGCTGGCTCTAAAGACATTGGTAGCATGATTATCACTGCTGTTATTAAATTGTCTCTGCCAAATGTTCCCAGACAGCTCCCACGTGGGGCCTGTGCTCTGTGTGCTGCTCATGATGCTGTGTTGTAGTTATTAGAAAGTATTGTATTTTAATGAAAAGATAGTTTATAGAGTAATACATTTCTGGGTTTGGTTGAATAGGCTCAGTTCCCTCTCCCTGTTGGATCACACCACATCTATTCAAGTAAATGCAGCCCTTGAGACAGAGCCTTCTCAACCCTGCCCAAACAATGATCTTACAATTACATGCCCAGGAATACAATCTTTCCACCAGCTCTTTCCCCTGGCTGGTAAGATGGAAGGAAAGCAGACGAGAATTGCTGCAAGGTCTGTGTTAAACACATCTTTTCTCCATCCCATCCCCTTTCAGGATACTTGGTAGAAGTCTTCTGGTGAAAACCTAGGGAAGGGCTGTCCAGAGCTTGCTAGTGGGGCTGAGTTTCTGGATCTGGTGATTTCTCTGGTAGTTCTACTCTCTCCACCAGAGCCCTGCTGTTTAGAGCCTTGCCCTGCAGAGTGACTGGCCTCAGACCTTGTCACCTTGTGAGCAGTCTCAGGTAACTGTCACTGCCCTCCTTAGCAGCAGAACCACCTGTGCTGGAGTTGACTCGCTGCAGAAACCTGGAGTCCCTGTGCTACATCCCTTCAAGTGCTGAGACTGAGAATTACAGGGAGGCTGATTTTGGAGGGGGTGACAATTATCTGAAGTCCTGCGTTTCTAGTCTCCTGCTGAGAAATTAGTCTGCCAGTGCCCACAGTCCTCAAGGTGGGTGGCCTCTTTTCACATCAGAAATGGAGCTTTCTGCAAATAGCTTAAAGAGGGATCATTGTGATCTCTGCCCCTCTCCTTTCACACTGCAGGGCACACAGGAGGATGAGGGAATTGGACTGTAAATCAGGACACTGTTGCATGTTCATTCTGACAAGCTGCTTCAACAAAGTTACTTCATGTTCTTATATCCCTTTTGGAGCAGATGAAGCTGCTGCCAGAGCCCAGGGTAAATAATTCACTAAGAGAAGTGAATATATTTATGAAGAGTTAGTTAAAATGCTATGCTTCTGTCATGCCTGCTTTTGGAATTGCCAGCTGAGGAGCTCATTTCAGTGCTGTTTGTGGGGGGCAGTGGGGTGAAGCAGTGCCTGTGTGAGAGAAAGAGCCTTGTGAGCTTCAGACACAGATGGAGAGTGATATGCACTGCTGGATGGGACCACTGAGATCCTGCCTGAGGAGCTGATGCTCCTGAAAAGAGCACTTTATTCAGGCAGCAGGAGACACTGATGGATCTGAGAGCTCAAGAAGGGGAGCTGGAAATGTAAAGACACATTCAACCCTGCAAAAGGGTCTGGATGACGGTGCCCACGCAGGTTTTCAAAGTGGGGCTGTAGCATGAAAAGCTGCTTTCTGTTCAGAGTGGATGTTGGTGGAACAAGACGATAAAAAACTTTGCTGTGTAGGGCTCCAAGCAGGATTGGCAAGATGTGGCTAAGTCTGCAGAGCACCTGGACTTCATGGGACATGGATGCTCTGCAGCCAGTGCTTTCCAAAGCATGCACAGCCATAGTTTGGGCTCACAGTGACACCAAAGTGTGTATTATTCCCTTCTCTCAGAAAAGTAAATTCTGACATGGACAGAGAAGTGGCTGTCAGAGCTAATAGGCCAAGCCAGCAGCAGAGCTGAGAGCAGAGTCCTAGTTGCAGAGGTTTTATGGTTCTTCTGCCAAAGGTGACTGGTAGAGAGAGGACCATAAACTATGTGGGTAATTTTCCACCAGAAGCAAACAAGCCTCGCTGGCTGCTCTTTTCCTCCCATATGCTGAGAAAAAGCATCTGTGATAAACACCCGAGTGCAGAGCCATTTTTCTCCTGTGAACTGTTGCTGGTGTGCAGATGTCTGTGGGACCAGCTGATGTGAGCTGAGATGGGGCAGCTATGCTGGTTTCGTGGCAGGAGTTGTTACCACGATTGGGGAAGCTACTTGTAAATCTTGGTTATGGTAATGCAAGCCTGATGATGCAAAGCAGGGAAATTATGCCCTTAGAGCAGAGAAGCTCCACTCAACTGCTTTTGGCTGCCAAAAAATCCTGATAGTACTTTTTAAATGGAATTTCCCTTTGTGAATAAAAGGGGCTCTACCTGGCCCAAGGCAGCAGTGTCTAAGTTGGCTGGAGCAGGAGCAAGCCAGGCCTGGTGGAGTGGGGGAGTGGAGGTGCCTGAGAGGCTTTTTCTTGTCTTCTTGGTAAGCTGTGTCACACTTCTGTGTATGAGCAACTGTCCCCTGCCATGTGGACCCTGCCTCAGGCTTTGGGGCAGGGAGGGTCGCACTGTCCAGGCAAGTCCCTGCTCTCCAGTAGAGGAAGGAGCCACAGTGATGTTCCACAACCTTTGCTCATACCTTTCTTCTGGGAAGTAATTTCTCTCCTCTTTTCCTCCTGACGTCTCCAGAGAATTGCTGTCTTCTATGAACATATCCATCTTGCTTCCCCACAGTCTCTGCACTCATAAATCCTTCATCTTCCTAGAGATGGTGTTTTAGGCTCTGTCATTGTCAAATCAGATCTTTAACTACTCCAGCTCCCACATCTGATGGAGCAAACCTGGTTTTCATGTTATCTCTTTACGTTCAATTCATATAGAAACCCCCTCTGAAGGCTGGAGAAGTTAATCAGTTGCTGCTCTGGAGTTTGTGGAGAACTGGAGGTCATGAACAAGTGGCAGGATACAGTTTCTGCAAAAGAAACTGGCTAAATGAATTTAAATTTAAAAATCAATGTCTTAATTTCAGATACTCTGTTCTGCCAGCATGTTGGACTCCAGCTGTGCTTTAATACTTCAAATGCCACAAGATTCAGAATGCCTGATGATGGTTCCAGAGTTGCAGTGGGCTCTTCAGCTTGCCAGCATCACTGCTGGAAGGCAGCTGGCTCTGAGAAGGGCCACCAACATCCTGGAAAGACATCAGCAGAGAAGTAGACAGCACAAGGGTCAGGTGGGGATGCAGAGTAGGACTGTCTTGACATGCTCCAGGGCCGTTCAGTGTGTTCAGAGTAGATGCTCCTGTTTTTATGCCCTTTCTATTAAAGAGCTGCCTAATGTTAAACTAAATGAGATCTGTTCCTCTGTTTAAGAGTGGCCCGCTGTGTTTTGACTTGATACAGGATTGAAGTGGGGAGAAATCTTCCCCTTTCCAAAGAGACTGGGTTTAGGAAGCTCCTGAAAACATCTTCCTCTTGGAATCCATCATGCTGCTTAAAGTATTAAAAGGGAAGCAAGAAGCCTGCGTTGGGATAGGGTGATCCATTATCATTATTTCCTGGCATATTGATTCTTTGCTTGGGCAGGAAAGCTCTGTCACAGCGTCAGCCGGTGGTGACGGATGGCCCTGCCACAAATGTGTCGTGGCACCAGCTCAGATAAATGGCTGGGGGTAGGGGAGCAGCCAGGCATGGGGTGGCTGCACAGCACTGCCTCTCTGGGTCCCTGGAAGGGGTGGCAGGCAGGTGTGGTGATGTTTTCTCCAGAAAACATCCTTGTAGAAGGAGGAATGGGAGTAGAGACAGGGCTGGAGAAGATGTGAACATCTCACAAGTACCATGTCCTGCAGGGATGCAAGGCAGGTTAAACCAGAAGCTCATTCTGAGCATCAGTTCTTGGAGGAACCTACCATGACGGGAAAAAAACGTGTTTGAAGCTTGGACTTATTTTCTTTTCTGCAATAGCCTTTCTGCAGAGAGATGAAGCTCATGTACAAACACCATTTTTCATTTACAGATGTGTTTTCTCTCTTAAACTCAGAATGGCTAAATTATCTTCACTGCTTCTCTGAAGCTCTTTTATGTTTCTATCAAAATGCACAAAAATGTATTTGTTAATGTCCCCAGACTCCCATATTTCCCAAACTGTACTACTTTGGATGTCTGCTCATCCATATTCATCCTTACTTCACCTGCAAGAACCAGAGCAGAACTGCCCTGTCTCTGAGTCAATATCTCCTGAGTCAAGCAGGAAAGGTAGCAGTAGCTGACTGCAATGTCTGCTTTATCTGAGAAGAACATTTGTTCCTCAAATAGTGAGGGGAGCAAAGAGAGTCTGTAGGAGAGGCAGTTGGATGGTTGGGATGAGATTCATTACAAGTTTTCCTTTATGACATAGCCCCTCTTTATTTTTTCCTCAGGCTCACTTATATTCTTCACTTAAAATGATGCTCAAACATCTAGAGGAGACAAGATTTGACAAGAAGTGGCCTCTGTGCCTAGCTGACTGCCAAGCCTGTAGTGTGGGGGCTTGGGGTGGGTTTAACACTGGAAAAATCAGGACAAGCAAAACCCTTGATTGCTTTTTGAGCATTTATATAAAAAAAGGGTTAAAGCAAATTTTTCATGTAACCAACTAACAATCCATGGTGCCATCACTGTCGACCTTGCTTGGTGGCTCCGGAGGCTGTTGATCATGGTCTGAAGGTGTTTCATCCCTGGAACACCTTGCTTGTGTCCTCTGTTCTGTACGGAGAGGAACACCTCAAGGGGTGTTTTGTGAATCCCTGTCTTACTTCACCAGGACCCTTGTGGTAAAGCAACGCTGTTGGAGAGCTGATGTGACAACAGTAGGTGACATGAAATAGTGTCTGTGACTCTGCCTTCAGCCTGCTGTCCCAGCTAGGGGATGTGAGTGGGAGCTTTGTGTGTGCCTGAGGATCCTGTGCTGCCTCTTTTCTGCTCAAAGCTGCCTGTCCATCAGCTGTCATCTTCTTTTCATTTTGACTTATCATCCAAACCATATCTAGGTTTCAGAGTTTTCATTTTTTGGCTTGCCTCCTCTCAGGGACAGAGAGATAAATTTGACAGGCAAGTGTTTTAGCTCTCGAGTTCCAGGAGTGAGGAACTCTTCTGCCTCAGGGAGTGAGAGAAAACAACCATGGGGCAGGGCTTTTGTTGTCCTCTCTGAGGCTGGAATTGTGCAGGGGAGGTTTCCAGTTTACCCAGCACCATTTCTCTCAAAGATCTTGCATCTGCAGAGCACCAGTACTCAGGCAGGGGAAGCAGAGCTTGCCTTGTTGAAAGCAAAACTAGTTTGGATCTTAGTATTGGATCCTTACTCCTTGTAATTTTAATAAATTTCTGAAATGCATATTTAATGAAAAATAAATGTATTAAATTCTAGTTGCTTAAGCCAAAGACCATCCATCATTTAGGGGATCTACAAGAATTCTGTTCCTTCAGTGTTCTCTGCCAGAAAACCACGTGTCGGGGCAGAGGAGCGTCTGTGGCAGGTGCTTCAAGGATGGGTGCCTGCCTGAAAGTTCCCCTGGTCCTGTTGGCACCCAAAGTGGGGCTTTGAGCCAATGGTGAGAGTGGGTTTGGGGGATGGAAATAGGTCAGTCATTACTGTGTTGAGCAGAGCATGAGGAGATTCACTGTCTAGTGTGCAGGGGAAGAAGTGTGAGACTTTTGAATCACCTCTTAGCCCAGATACAGGACCAGCTCAGATGGGGCTGCAGAGCCTGACCACCTCTCCCAGGCAAGAAGGAAAGGAGCAGTCTCAGCACATTTCCAGAGCTGCCCAACCTGCTTTGTCTTATTACTCAGGGCATCTTCTCCTCTTCCTTGTAGCCTGTGCAGCCCCAGGGAGTGCAGCCATGTCACATCACCTGGAACACAGCTCTTTCTGGCTCTCTTGCTGAGCAGATATGGCTGGCAAGCATCTCCCCTCCAGGGAGCAGTGGGGGAAGCACAACAACTGTACCCATGTTTGCAGTGCCCCTCACTTGCTGGCCTTGAGTGAAGGCAAGGGGAATTGCACACCCCCAGAGCAATGAGCTGTTGCCTTCCATAGTTCTCTGTGACTGCCCTTGGGGGAGGAAATAAAGCCTAGCACTCCCAGAACGACCTGGCCTCGTGGTACCGTGAGGGAATGGATCTGTTGCCGTCAGTGCGGTGTTTGGGGAGGGCTGGTAGATGTGCCCTGTCACTGGAAAACAGTTGGAAGCCAGAGGTTTCCTGAGGCAGCACAGGATGAAATGCAGCATGTGGATTGGGAAGGGTTCAGCATGGAGCTGGTGTTTGCTGCAGGAGAGCGTAAATTTCTGAGACGGGGTTTTGGAGAGCGCTGGGGGTGTCTGGGAGGCAATGTTCAGCGAGGTTAATCTGATCTTGCTGGGCACAAGAGAGGCAGCATTCACTAACTGGTCTGTAACTATCTTCCCTAGTCCCATCCTGGCAGAGTTTCCCATCTCCAGCTGCCTGGTGTGGGGAGCAGGACTGGGCACAGAGCAAGCCCATGATCTTGCCACCCCATGGTGAGCCTGCCCAGCTCCTGGCTGGTGCCAGCCTCCCATGGACTTGAACTGTGCACTGCTCTGTTTAATTCCTCTGGATTTACGTTAATGACATTCAAAGTTGTCTGTAGTAGTTGTCTCAGCATTTTGTTGATTTTTTCATTACCTGATAATTCACGGCTCTGTTCCTGTGCCTCAGACTGGTGCAAGGACAGCTCTGTGCAAGCCACAGTGGCCCACCCATTGCAGCACCAGACTGTAAATCTCACTGCTTGCTGCCCTGCCAGGCAGGTCCTTTTCTCCCCATTGCTTGTTAACTCCAGCAGCTGATGATCATCTTTCCCAGGCTGATGCAATTTGTGTGCACCAGAATTAGTTTTCTGCTGCTTTTATGTGCCATGGTAGGAATGAGAGTCTCACAGTAACTGCTCTGGCTCAAATTTCCACCCTCAGAGTAATAAGGGCAGTAGCCCAATCCCCTCAATTCATTTTGTCCCTGGCATGTTGTTATTTGTAATAAGCTTTGTAAAATGTTTTTGGGCTTTTTCCTGACATAAGTGAAGGGTAGACGAGCAGACTTTTGTGTCTAGAAACGATGAATTTTAATAGCAGTCTTTCCGTGCGCCTTTAGTCCCTTCCAGACTGGCTTCTCCACCCTGGGATTAGCTACAGACAGCCTGTTCCTCCTGCCCAGGAAATGGCTGGCTAGTTCTTGCTCTATCATGCTTGACAGATCCCAGGGACAGGAAAGCTTGCTAGCAGCTACTGCTCCTGTGCACATAGGAGAGGTCTTGAAAACATTAGTCCAGTTGGAAATGTGTAGGAATGTTACTGGGGTTGACTGGAGCTGAGTCAGAGCTCAGACATCTCTAAGCCTTTTTTAAATGGTGGTGTTTAACCAGTGTTTGTGTGGCAAAAGCATCCATGGACCGAAACCTTTGAGGGCTTAGGGTTCACCAGCCATATCAGCCTTCTGCTTCTGAAGGGCTCAGCACAGCCCTGTGCTCTTGGGGGTGGGAACGAGACTGGAGGGAGATGCCTGAGCCCATTCCCTTATCTGCTGACTGGCACTGACAGCAAATCACGATTAATTCCTGTGCACCTTGCCTTTGATATAGCACCCTCAGATAAGGTGGTACATCAAAGAGATAAGGAGATGCTCTTGCGCAGCAGGAGAGAGCTGATGCCAAGACTGCCAGTGCAATGCGAGGTGGGTCACGGGGAGTGCAAGCCTGGGCTTGACCTGAGACCTTCTCTCTCTCTCCAGCTTTCATCCTCATGATTATTCTGGCCCTCATCCGCATCAGCAGAGGCCAAGCTGAAGGTCACCCATCCATGGCCCAGCTGTCGGGCATCCGCAATCTGTTTGGGGTGTGCGTCTATTCCTTCATGTGCCAGCACTCCTTGCCATCCCTCATCACCCCCATCTCCAAGAAGAAGCATGTCAGCAAGCTCGTGCTGCTCGATTACATCCTGATCCTGGCGTTCTACAGCCTCCTGTCCTTCACGGCCATTTACTGCTTCCGCAACGACACCCTCATGGACATGTACACGCTCAACTTCACCAACTGCGAGATCGTCAGCGTGGCCTTCATTCGGTACTTCCTGGGCCTCTTCCCGGTCTTCACCATCAGCACCAACTTCCCCATCATCGCAGTGACCCTGCGCAACAACTGGAAGACTCTTTTCCACAGAGAAGGGGGCACCTACCCGTGGGTGGTGGATAGGATCGTCTTTCCTGCCATCACACTGATTCCCCCAGTGCTGGTGGCTTTCTGCACCCACGATCTGGAGTCCTTGGTGGGGATCACGGGAGCCTACGCCGGGAACGGGATCCAGTACCTCATCCCGGCTTTCCTCGCCTACTGCAGCCGGAAAGACACTCAGCTGGTCTTCGGCAGCGGGACGGTGAACAAGCACCTCTCCCCCTTCCGCCACACCTTCTGGATTGTGTTTGTGCTCATCTGGGGTTTCTCTTGCTTCGTGTTTGTGACTGCAAACATCGTCCTGAGTGAGTCAAAGCTCTGATGAGGGTTAGCAGCACACTCCCTCTGGAGCTCCGGAGACTCCAGCCTTTTATCTCCCCCTCTGGAACTGTGCAGTGAGGGGGAGGCAGTATGAAGGGAAGTTTCCAGGCCGCTGGCTTGGTGACACAGACTTTATTCACTCCACTTTGGGTGTAGATGGAGTGGACTCAGCCTTTTTACAGTTCTGGTTCTCAGACAAAGCCCTGGGGCTGAGCCCTTGGCAGCCTGCGGTGTTAACCAGTGTCCAGCCATTCCTGCCTTTGGCTCTGTCAGAGCAGCACATTCTCTGTCTGTCCCTCTGTGGTTCTCTGTGTGCTGCAGGTCTCGGCACACAGGCAGGAGAGAGACAGCCTTGGCTGTATCACTAAATATCCCTTCTCCCAAAGGCAGGAATGTGCTGTGCAGAATCCAGCAGGAGCTTGGGAAAACCGAGTCTCTTCTTTCTGCTGAGACTCCTTCAGACCAACCTCCTGTGCCAGCTGAAGGAAAACATAAGAGTGGAAATAGACCTTATTCAGAAGGAAATAATTTTGTGCTGTTACATTTCTTTTTCTAGAAGCATTATCATGTTTGTGCACATTGCCTGGGATCGGGGATCTTTTGCTTAGAGCTGGATTTCTCCAGCCTGGGAGTTTACATTCACACTTCCATCCTGCTCTCCTGTGCTATGGCAGCCCAGCTGGGCAGAGCAATGCCCCTCTGCATGCAGGGATCCGGCTCTTCCCACTGGAAAGGAAATCAACCTTGCTTCCCTCAGCACCGGCACACGACTCAGAGCTTTCCACTGGCAGAGCCCTTCTCCCTTTCTCAGCTTTGCCCGGGGCTGGTGCAAGCAGCCAGGCCCTGCCTCCAGCGGCTGGGATCGGATCGGTGTGGGCTGGGGAGGTGCTAATTACCCAGTCCTGACACGCGAGAGGCTCCGGCTGTGCACACTGATGCGTTCCCGGCTCCCGAGCTGGGTAATTAGCCTTGAAACAAGGTGGGTGTTAACTCAGGGGAATGAGCCGGTGCCAGGAGGAAGTGGCCGTGCCCTGGCTCAGCCCTGCCTGCAGCAGCAGAACTCCCGAAACAAGGGAGCAAAACCTGAAACCTTGCTGGGACTGGGCTTGAATTCTCCCTCTTGTCTTTCTGCACAGGAAAGGGTGGTCTTGGAGCTGCTCCTGCTCTGCTTCTCTCAGAATTGGGCTGATCATACCTTAGGCAGCTCTAGAAGAGTCTCTGCTTTTGGGATGACTGTGGTCACTGTAACACCACACTTTGTCAGTGGGTCCTGTGTTCAGAAGCCCTGGGGTACAGATCATGCAGGGTTTCCTGACAGAAGGAAGAACTGTACAAGTTTTCACCTGAACTATTTTAACCCCCCTGTTATCCAAGCAAGTTCAAAGCCAGGTGCATGTCAGATCCTCCTGCCCTCTGCACTTGCTGCAGTATTAAATGTCATCACTAACTAAAGCAAGCTTTGAACTGCAGCTCTTTTTAATCAAGCTCTGTTTTCAAGTAGGACTTTCTGGTTTCCATATGACCTGAAGTGCTCCTCCTGGGGGAATATGCAAGTACCTGGAGCTGTATAAAACCACTTCATGGCTTTTAAAGCAGAACCCTGCACCTCTCAAGCCTGAGCACTGCCACTGTGTCCTTGCCAAGCTGCCTGGAGAGAATCTGGAGAGACTGTTCATCTTCTCTCCAGCTTGATCCTAAACAGGCATTGGCAGCCCCTGCTAGTGAGTTTAAACATCCCCAAGTACTCCTGGGAAGCTGATGTGGCATCTTCAGTACCAAATTAAGAAGGTGTTTTACAGGTATCTGGTGCTGGTGTCTTGTTTAGGAAACAGTAGTTTAGAGGGCAGATTCATAGGGCAGCTGAGCTGGGAGCCACCTGCGTGGCAGCTGGGAGCTGGGCAGAGCTGGAGAGAGGAATTGAATGCTGATGAAATGAGCCTTTTGGAAGCTGTAGAGGCTGAGGGGGCTGTTCCTCTGCACGAGTGTGCAGGTGTGGGTTCAGGGAGAGGCTGAGGGCTGTCTGCCCTGGGCTGCCCATGTGTTGCAAGGCCCTTGGCTCAGCCCCTGCCCTCCACATGCCCATTTCAGTCTCTTGCCTTTCACATTTCATTGCAGCCAGGCAACAGGGCTGTTCTCTGTTACTTCATCTCCTTTCACCCTCCCTTCCCTTCTCAGGAGGGAGGGAGCCCAGCCTGGCTCCCTCTTTCCTGCCATGTCTTACATTTAAAGATGTGCCTTCTCTTCCCTGGCCTGTGTGTCCCCATCTCCCCCTCAACAGTGTGTGACAGTGACTTCTGAGGGCTGCCCCTCCAACAGCTGCTTGGATCCAAGTTTTGGATGCAGTGGGATGCTGAGGGCTTGTGTTCCAGCCCCAGCCTTTGCTGTGATACCTTACTGGGAAGGACTGTGCTCCCCAAGGAGCACGAGTGCTTCTCAAATAAATAACCATGAATTCCCAGACACCTGCTGTCCTTGCACAGCAGCAAAACAAATATATCCGAGGAATTGGGGTGATTAACAGAAAGAAGCTCTACGGCAGAGAACATTTTTCATATAAAACATGACATAGCAATGCCTTAAAAATTACTGGAGAAAGCAGGAAGGGGATGGTTCAGTGCAGCCAGCACTGGCTGAGGGGACACTGGGTGACCCCATGGTGCAGGGCACAAGCTCTCTCCTCTCACTCATCATGAATAAGTCTATTTTTATTTGGCCATTATCAGCACTAACGATTAATTATTGCACATTTACACGTGATGCTTTGTCCTGACTGTAATTAGTTTTTAAAAAATGGGATTAAAACAAATAAAATGCACATTATACATCTGTTTTAGTCTGACTTCTTTTTCCATCCCTTTCTTCCTTGTGCTTAGGCAGGGAGCAACTATTCCTGGAGGGGATGGCCATGACAGATTGGGCTGGAGGCCAAGGAGAAATGGCAAGGGGAGAGGCTAATGGAGACCCTCACCTCTTCTCTATTAGCCTTCTGCAACTCTGGGTGCTAGCTGCAAACTCAATTAAAACATCTGTACTTTCCCCTTCTCAATTACGGCTCCTTACACTTAAAGCCAAACAAATTGAATTGCTCCGCTGCCTTAGGCTGCAAAAGCAGTTTCTGCCAGCAAATTTATTATCACCATAAAGCGCAGCTTGATTTATGTTAAAATATTAAAGCAGATCTTTATGATGGAAATAAACACTTTCTGCTGTGATTCTCTCGAAGGACCTCACAAGCAGCGACGGATTTTGGGGCTTGGGTTGTAAATCTGAGGCCAAACTGGCAACAGGGAGGAATTCAGTCTGTTGCAGCACTTGGAAGAGCAATGGCCAGCGAAAGAAAAACTTTGAACTTGAGAAGAAGCTTTAGGCAAAGCTTGACCACCATCAAGGAACTGCGTGTCCCTGAGGGGATTCAGCTGTTTGAAGGTTTGGGGAAAGTGCTCACCAGCCTTTCCCCTGGATGGATTTGGGCAGCCCAGGAGCTGTCAGTGGCTCAGGGAAAGGCACCTGCTGCAGGGTCTCAGCTGGGAAAGGTTTTGTGCTGTGGCTGTGCCCTGGCAGGAGGCAGGAACCAGGAGGTGGCTGCACCTGCTGCTCCCTCAGGTATCCTTGGCACAGGCTTGGCAGCTGTCCCCAGCACCTTCCTGGCCCCGTATCTGTCCTGGTTTGTGATTTAACCAGCTCCCCCTGCCCCAACCCGAGTCACCATCTCCTCACAGCAGCACCAGCCTGTCCTTGCTGTTGCAACCCCTTCCCAGTGGCTGACCTGTGCTGGCCTGCTTTGTTCCCCCTCTCATCAGGATGGGTCTTATGATGCTGAGCAATGGGGCAGTGAAAATAGGACCTGCCATGGAGATGTCAGAGCTGTCAGAGGCAGAGGTGGGTTAGGGGGGACACTGCCTGCCCCCTGCAGTGGGGCTGAGCCCCTGAGCTGGGTGCCCAGCAGTGATCCAGCCATATTTCTCTCTGCATAGCAGCCCACAGCCTCCCGGGGTGTCCCAGGTGCCAGAGCAGGCTGAATTAAAAAGTGATTGATTATACAATTTCACTAAAAAGAAATAATATCCCTCAACGTCTGTTAAACACTAAATTACCCAGCCCCTCTATGGAAAGCCTAGCCAGAGGGTGCTTCCAGACTGCTGCTTCCCTGAAGGTTTGTCCCTTGTGCATCCACGAGCAGGGAAATGCTGCAGGAGCAGCTCAGCCCTTCCTTGGTCCTGGAGGGGCACAGATGCCACCTGTGCTGGGCTGGTCATGCCCCAAACACCTCCTTTCCCACCAGTGCCCAGCGCCTGGCACCAGGAATGGGAGGGAAACTGTGCTTTTCCATCCCAATTGGCTTGTAAAGGTGATGATGCAAATGCCACCACGGTGGCCAGGGACCTGGGCATTCACATGGGGCACCCAGAATAGTCCTGGCCTTACACTGGCTGCTGACACCCAACCCTGGGGCCACCTCCCCTGGGAGCACCCCCTGCACCCCATTTGCCCTGTCCCTCGCTGTCCTCAGGCTCCCGCAGCAAAGCCCTTCAATAAAACATGAAGCAGCTCCATTTGGCCTCTGCTGAGTCACCCGGGACATCACTAATTAACTTAAAACGTGGGTTGGGGATTTTTGATACTTTTTTTTCCCTTTTCTGCTCCCCTTTGCTGTCAGAGCCCCAACCTCAGCTCGGGTTTGATTGCAGCTGTGTGTGCTGGTTTCCTCGAGCCAGAGATCCACAATTTGAGGGAAAGTTCCCAAGGCCACTGGAGCTCCCCGGGGACCAGCCTGTCACCCCAGGGGGCATCTGGGGCATTCTGCTGGGAAGAGCTGTCCGGGTGAGTGGGTGCCATCAGCCTGGATGAATACCCTCCTCTTCAACCGGATTTATTTATTTAGGGCCTTTATTTATAAACCAGCACCTCCCACCCTCGCCAGGAGGCTTGGAGGGGCTGCTAAAGCAATTAAGAGACAATTGCGATGATAAATAAGTCAGGAGAATTAAAGCGCCGGCACCACTGTGTGATGGCAGCCAGGCTGGGGGATGGGAGGACTGGCTGGATTTAACCCCAGACAGATGGGTGGATGGGTTGACAGACAGATGGATGGACAGCCAGATATTGCCAATGCTTTTGAGCCTGGACCACACGTGGCCGCGCCCTTCTGGACCCCCTCGGGGTTTTGCAGCCGTCCCTGGGGCATGGCTGCGTGTCCCGGAGCAGCCCCTGCCATCGTCCCCTCCCTGTTACCGGCCCCGGCTGCTCGGTGGTTGCCACAGCCCGCAACAATTGCGTTTTAATCGGGGAGGGGGAAGGAGATCTAGAGCAGCTTCCTGAGTGGGGAGAGTTTCATGGAGGAAGGCGATGCCAAACCAGCTGGGAAGAGGAGCTGAGAGCTGGCATCTCCCTCGGCCAGCCTGCCAGCCAGTCACGGGTAGCTCTGTGTATTCCGGGTGGTGCTGCCCTGGGATGGGGCTGGAACAGCCCGGCAAAGCCCTGGCTGCAGCCTGTGGCCCCGGAGCCTCAATTCCCATTTCCAAAAGACCCTCCTCTCCCCTGCCTGCGGCTGCTGTGAGTCACGGCCGCCTTTGCTCGCGCCCCAGCCCGGCAGGGAAAGGGCTCTGTCAGACGAACATGGAGAGAAGAATTAAACCCGGCTCATCTATCACACCTGATTTATGGCTCCATCAGCCTGGATGGTGGGAGGAATTTTTCCCTTTCTCATTCCCCACAGCGCACCTTCCCGGGGCCGCTGTGCCGAGCTGGAGATCCCTGCCAGGCTGCCCTTTGCAGCTGTGACAGCATCACTCACTGACCCGAGCCCAGGGCCATCAGTGCCCAGCACCCCAAAGCCTGAGCAGGGGGCATGAACCCCTCCAGCCTCTGCACAGGCTGCCGATTCCTAATTACCCCTCGGAGCACTTTCCATTTTCCTTTTCCAGCTTTCCTTTGCCGGTGGGACGAGCCTGTTCCGCGGCTCAGCAGTAACGGGACACGGACGGGGAAAGGGTTGCACAGGACCACGAATATTCATGGGAATCCATGATGCCAAGGGCAGCCCCGAAAGGATGGAAGAAGGGTCCCCAGGCAGCTGAAAATGTCTTTTTAATGACCTGGACATGGCGTTTCGAGTCCTTTGAATGAAACCAAAACGTGACGGCGAAACGGCGGCGATGCGTTTGGCGTCCCCGGTGCCGGCCCCGCCTGTAGGGAGAGCTCGACCCAGCACGTACCAGCCCTTGCCCGGCTCCTCTGACTCCCCCAAAGAGCGCACCGGGAGCCGCCGAGCGGCTTGGAGAATCCCGCTGCCGGCGGTGCAGGACGCCGGGAGGCCCGAGCCCGGCCGGGAGCCGCTGGCTGGCCCGTGGGGGACACCCGGGCAAAGGGCAGGCAGAGGGGTGCGGACACCCCCTCGTCCCCCCATCACACCTCCGACTCCAGGCTGGAGACCCGCCGCCAGGAGCCGCCGGCGCAGGGACTCGCCAGCCCGCGGGCCACCAGCGGCTCCCTCCTCTCCGCCCCCACCGCCCGCAGCAAGGCCAGCTCCCCGCGCCTGCCGCAGTCTCTGCAGGCGCTGTCCCAGCGCCCGGAGCCCCGCTCACAGGGGTGCACCCCGGGGTGCTCCCGGGGCGGCGGGGACCCTCTCGAGAGGTGTCTCGCGTAGAGGGGCAGGTTGGCGTGGGAGTTCATGCAGGCGTGGGGAGCGCACGCCGGCACGGTGGCGATGGCACGGGGGTT
>VZTR01003124.1:88460-98880 GCA_013400775.1 Chaetops frenatus
CCCAGCCCCCACCTCCCCAACTCACTCTTGCCGCTGGTGAGGTTCTGGTTGTAGCCAACGGGGCTGAAATACTCAAACACGAAGACAGTGATGGCCACCACAGTGAGGCACATGACAAACATCATGACCCACACGGCTGGGCTATAAGGCTCTGCAAAGTAAGTGGAACCCTGTGAGCCTCCTGGGACATCCCCTGGTCCTCTGAGGACTGCCAAGAGCCCTCCTGGAGGGATGGGGCTCATCCTGAATATAGCCCCTCCTTGGAGAGAAGGGTTGGAGGCTGGCAGCACCCTGGCCAAGCAGCTCCACAGGGAATCAGGAGGGAAGGGGTTGCTGCAGAGCTGGGGGATGCAGCCACGCTTCCCTGCCTAGACCAAATCAGGTTCTCATCAACAGGGGGATGTTTACAAAATGCTGCCCATCTCCAGGGTAACTGCAGGAGGGCTCCCCACGGCATCACAGGCTGGCCCCCATGATGGCTCTGGCCACAGGACTGGGCCTGCATCAGCCCTGGGGAGGGCCCCCCGTGAGTGGGGACAGGCAGTGAGCCCCTGCCTGCCCAAGAGGATCTGGGATGGAGCAGCAGGAGCGCTGGGGATGCATCCGAGCTGTCACCGGGCGGCCGCCAGGTCCATTTGTCAGCGCGTCCTTCGCTGTCAGGGAGGAGAGGCCTCCCCTGATGGGGATGCAGCTCATTAGCACGGAGACATGGGGACATGGGGACATGGGCACCGTGGACCTGCCAAACCAGGGCAGGATGCTCCGTCTGTCCCTGGGGCTGGTGAAGGTGATCCTGCTGCCATGGGAGCTTGGGCTCTGTGGCGTGGGGGGGACAGGATGAGGGAGATGTGCCCAGGCTGGTGGTCCCACCTTCCATGGCATCCCCAGCACCCACCTGCACCCTCCCCACACAAGAGCCCAGCTCCAGCTGAGCTGGGACATAGCTGCTGTGCCCTTGCCGAGAGCCTGCCCGAGCTGAATTTCCTGATGACCTTGGCCAGTCTCCTCCCCTTCCTAGGCTGCAGCTTTGCTGGTGTAAAACTCATTAAATAAAACTTTTAGCACTGGTAGTTTCCTACACTTGGCTTAACCACTGGCTCTGGTGACAGTGGCAGAGATGGATCCCCAAAGCAGAGCTCCAAAAAGCAGATCTGTGGCAGATCCCCCCACATCCCCCTCCTCCCTCCTCCACACAAAAAATGAAGAGGAGAAAACCACTGAGCCCAGCCTCAGTCTCCAGCCTCCATCTCCATAATAAAAGGATTATTCAGGCAGGGAAGGAGGAAGCCCCAAAGCCAAGAGCACAATCTCCTTCCCTTATGGCTTTTTTTCCTGAAAGTTATTAAAAGTGAATGACATTTCCAGTCTGCATTTGTCAGAAGCATGGGATGAACCTGCAGAGGAGACAGGGGGGCACAGGGCTCACCCAGGAAGGCAGAGGGGGACACGGTGCCGTTGCTCCGGGCCACCATGACACTGATTCCTGTCTCCACAAAGGGCACGGAGAAATCCACGATCTCAGAGCGCTCCTCATTGATGGTGAGGGAGCCGATGGCCATGTCTGCACGCTTGTAGTACACCTGGAAAAGGGGCAGGTGGGCTTGGGGTGGGCACAGGGACAAGCAGAGGGACACAGACCACTTTTCCCGGGCATTTCATGATCTCCAGCATTTCCAGCCTTAATTTCTGCTTTTTTTTTTTTTTTTTTAATATTCGCTTCCTAAGTGAGCAGTGACACAGACACAACTTACTGTGGGGTTGTAAGTGTTCACCTGACTCCTCCCTCAAGGAGGAGCTCATGCCAAGCTGTGCCCTGCCACAGTCCCACCACAGATCCCATCTCCACCAGGAAAGCCCGGGAAAGGTCAGGGGTGAGTGGTGCCCCGCAGGGAGTGTCAAAGCGGGGCTCTGAGCCCTGCCCATCCCTACCTCACCAATCATGCCGTTCCAGACCCCACGGACTATCTTGCCATGTTTGCCATTGGTCACCAGGTAGAGGTCGTAGGAGAACTTCACGGCCTTGGCCAGCTTCTTCAGGATGTCGATGCAGAAACCTTTGCAGCACAGCTTGGTGTAGGGATCCACGAGGCCACTGCCACTGCAAACACAGCGGGGAAAAATGGCTTGGACCAGGGAGAGATGCTCTGGGCACCCTGGACAGCACGTGCCGAGGGAGCGGCGGCCGCAGGTGCGGGGCCCCGTGTCCCTGCTCACCTCTGGGAGGAGTTGGTCTGCTTGCGGCAGGGCACGGTGTTGCGCACGCAGACCCCCGTGCTGGGGTCTGTGTTCTCCACGATGACAAAGGGCCTCTCCTCCAGGGTGGCCACTGTCAGGTGGCGGTTGTCAACCACGGGCTGCATGAAGGAGCCGTAGCGGGGCCACACCGGGTACTTCATGTGGATGATGCCTTTCTCCCACTTGCCCACCTGCCCCCAAGGAGAGCACGTGGTCACCCCAGCAAGGGGCTCTGGGGGGTCACACGGGATCCCATATCCATCCTCTCACCTTTGGGTCTCATTCCTGGTGAGCCCCAGCTCAGCATCCCTTTCCCCACTCACCCCTGGACCACAGAGTGAGGTGTTTCCTCCTGAGCCCCAAGCTTCACACTCGAGTGAGCATAAACGTGGCCAAACTTTACCCAAAATACTTTCAAACTGCCAAAAAACCCCTCCGTGCATCTTGTTTCAGGTCTAGGTGTTTGGCTGCCGCTTTCCAGAGGTGGGCATCTGCATTTCTAACTTTTTTTGAACTTATCAGCCAAATTGCAAGGGAAAACTGACAGCTCTTGGCAGAGCTTTGACGCCCATCATTGCTGCAAACCCCCACCATGGCACCATGGCTACTTTTGGGACCAGCCACGGTACTTCTGGCTTTTGCATGGTAAAACCCACCCCAGGGTGGGACCCCAGCCTGTGCATGGCCCCAGGCTCACCCTGCCCAGCCACCCCGCAGTGTGCCCACCCCAGGGGCCTGGGAGTCCTACCATCTCCCACAGCCGGTGCTGGTTGAGCGTGATCACCACCATGGTGGGCCTGACCAGGTAGCCACCTTCATTGAAGGAGAAGTCCCTGTGCTCCCACGTCACATTGAGGAGGTGCCTGGTGGGACACAGAGCCTGTGAGCCCCTGGCTGTGTGGCCCTGCACTGTGCAGCCCTCCTCCTCCACCTTCAGCCAGGCTGCCACAGGTCCCATGGAGACGTGTGGGGCTGAGAGCTGAGGACCAGCGTTAGCCCCCATGCAAGGGGCACAGGGGAGCTGGAGAAAGCTCTTCCAGCAAGGAGGCACCAAGGACGATGGCCCACTGCAGGGCTGAGGATGCACAGACTGCCACAGCAGCCCCGGGGTGCCACAGAGCCGTGAAAGCCCCCCTGAGAACCCCAGCAGTCCCGAGTCACCAAGAAACGTGGGAAAAGGCAAGGCAGATCTCTGGGGAGATGCTCCAGGAGAATCCCAGCCAAGAGGCATGGACTACCAGCTGTAGCCCTTAGTGAGCATCATCCCTGCTGCCCGCCAGCTCCACCCCCTCCTCCCCTGCCCTTTCCCTCGCCTTTTTCCCACTCCTCCCATTTCACACCCATCCCAGGGGGTCCCCGAGCCTCACCGGTAGAAGCTTATGTTGGTGGCCGTGGCCCTGGTGGGGGTCCAGCAGTCCTGCCCCACCTCTGGGAGGTAGCCATGGGCACGGAAGAAGCTGGCTGCCCCCATGGCAATGATGGCCACGCCATCCCGCACCTTCTGCCGCAGACTCAGCTTCCAGCTCTCCGTCACCACGCTGATGAGGCCCACAGGGAAGGAGGAGGGTGGCACCTCCATGTTGCCCACTGTCATGCTGGGCACGATCCAGATGTATCCTGGCCCCACAAGCCCGGCTTCTTCTGCCATGGAGAAGAGATACTCAGCCTCCTCTCGGGAGCAGTAAACAATGAGGACCTGGGCATCGATCTGGCGCAGGAGCCGCTGCGTCCTGGAGCTGCTCTGCTCCTGGCTCATCTCGAAGGTGAGCACCTCCTGCAGCTCCCAGCCAAAGTAGCTGGCATCCGTGAAGGAGCGGATGACGTCCAGGAAGATATTGTAGCCCGGGTAGAGGCTGGTGATGACAGCAAAGGAGCCCCAGTCGTATTCCTCCAGCACCTTGAAGATCACCTGGATTTGCTGCTCGATGGAGACACCCAACTGCAGGAAAGCTGATCCGGGCTCCTACAGGAGGAGAGGGGTCAGGGGCTGCTCTGGCATCATGATCCAGGTCTCTTGCACCCACGCAAGCCTCCCTGAATTTGCCATCGTGAAAAGTTCAAGATTGCCATGAACTGATGTGGTCCATGGGCTGGAGACACCCAAAATCAGACTAATCCTCCTCCCAAGAACCTCACCCCATGCAAAGGGTCAGCTCTTGCAGCCTCACCTCCATTTCTTAGCATACTGACAAAAAATATCTCCATTCTCCAAAGGAGACCATCAGTTTCTCCTTAAACCAGGAGAAGGAGGTGGGTGAGAGCTCTGCCAGGAGCATAAATCCCATCCCTGCTCTATCTCACTACCTGCAGCCAGAGCCCGTGTGGCTCCTTCCCTCCCACCCCACCTCCCCAGCCATCTGGCCTCTCATTAGCAAACCTTAATTGATCTGATTCTGTCTTAAACGATTCCGCGAATGGCAGTTGCTGAAGGTCACGTGCAGGCAGCAGGGTTTTGTCACCCAGACCCCCTCCACCTCCAGAGAAGTCTGGGGTGAGCCCCAGGGAATCCCACACGGGGAGTAGGAGACAGATCACTGCACTGACCCTGAAATGCCCAACCCCTGGAGAAAGCTGCAGAAAATCATCTGGACCACAGCAAAGCTGTAGATATTTTTTCCATTGCTCCGGGCTCCATCTCAGCCCTCTACACCCACCTGAGACCACTGCACCAACCAGAGCCCACTGCACCCTCTGCCACCCACCCACAATGAGCTCGAGTGGGTACAGGCAGGGCTGTGGGGGTGCAACCCAGGGGGATTGGACCCCGAACCACTGTGCAAGAAAAGCACAAAATCTGTGCCCTGAAGAAGGGCAGGATCTCCAGCCACAGGAAAGAGCAAGAACTTAAACCCCTCCAGCATCCAGGCTGGGCAGGGTGGGATGAGCCACTATGAGGAGATAACCCAAATCTCCATGCCCAGCACCCTCCAGCCTGGCTCCAGCTCTCCCTGCCACCAGCAGTTCCCAACAGGCAGGTGACAGTAACTGACAGTGTCTGATGCCAGGGAGGAGCAGAGAAGACAGAAATCCTGTGTCAGCCATGGTGCACCTGAGATCACCACCACAGCTCAGCAAGGCTTCTTCGTGGTGCCCACCCAGCCATTCCAGGGCTGGATCCAGCCCCAGCAGGCCGGGAGGAAGCTGAGGTTGTGATAACCCTGCCACTGCCCCAGGAGCCCCAGTGCCACCAACCTGGCACCCCGTGGTGGGCACAGGAAGCAGCACATCAAGGAAGGTCCTTCCACAGGGTGTTGAGGTCCTCTCCCACATCCCATCAACAGAGACCCTCCTTGAAGTCCCACCCCCCCGTTGGCCACGCTGCCACAGCCACTGCCTATTCCTGCCCCTGATCCCAAAGGCTGCAGCCCAGCAGCTCCTCTGCCCTCCAGCATTCCACATCCCTTACCTACCCCACTCTAACAGTTTCTCATTTCTCTCATCCCCCCTGGAAATACCAAGTGAGTGCCTCACCTTTGGGGTCAGGACCACTGCAGACCCACCACTGATGCTGATGATGGGGACCTGGGTCTGGGAGGAGATGAAGTCAAGGATCTGGGCCACGGCCTCTGTGCCCACGTTGTCTTCAAAGACGATGCCGTGGATCTTGTGGCCGGCGAGGATGTTGCAGATCTGGGTGAGGAGGGTGCTGGGGTTGGTGTTGTTGACGACAACGGTGATGGGGTGGATCTCCAGGGGCATGTCCAGGAAGCTCTGGGGGCTCAGGCGGGAGCGGATGTGCAGGGGGTAGGACGTGCCCCCGAACACCACGGCCACGTTGACCAGCGGCTCGGCAGGGCCCGGCAGCAGGATGTCCGTGAAGGCGGCCGAGCAGCCCAGCACCACCGACAGCAGCAGAGCGTGCGCCGGCGCTCTGCCCATGTCCACCAGCACGTCCCTGCCAGCACAGGACACAGCCCCTCGCACCCAGCTGCACACCAGGACCCCCAGCCCCGCTCGCCCCAGCCCTCCCCACTGCCCTGGGGTGTCACCATTGCGGGCTGACCCCACGGAACGAGGGGACCCTCATCCCTTGGACGCTGGATGGGGTGAAGGAACGACCACGGGCTTGTACTCACCACCCACTCTACACCTCAGTGCTGTGTCCCTTGTCTCCAGTCCTATCAATCACTAACCCCTCACAGCCAGTCCCTGCTTCCCACCACTATCCTGTCCCCATCCCACCCTCTCTCTTCCACTGCCCTGCCACCCCATCCAGAAGCCACCACTGCTACACTGGTCCGTACCGTCCCTTCAGCCAGGGACAGGGACAGCTGCAAGAGGTGCCAGGAGGGGCTGGCAGTTCCTTGGTGCCTCTCTCTGCAGCAGACAGCCACCTTCAACATTCAAAGGCTTTGCCCTTGTGGGATGGTTCAGTTCTGCATCCCGCTTGTTGAGATTTTGCAAATCACAGCCACTGAAGTAGCTGGTCCCCTGCCTGTCCCGTTGCCTGTCTCCTGCCCATAACGCTACCTCAGCCCCTTCTCTGCCACAAAATCCCAGCCAACGCACCTATCTGGCTTTGTATCTCCAAGTTTTCCCTCTACACAGCATCCGTCAGCTTTCCTCCTTCTCTTTACATCCAGTGTGTGTCCCCTGCTGGCCGTGCCCACCTGATGGGACACCCTTCACACTGTGTCTCTGCTGGCTGCACCCCAAATCCAGGCTCTCAGGGGCTGTTTGGGCACATCCTCCCTTCCAGCTCCCCAGTTCCAGTGGGTGCTCACACTGCACCACTTGGGGTGACTGTCCCCTGGAGGGGGACACAACCCTGCCCACAGTGATGCACCCCTGTGCTGGAGCTCACCCCTCAGAGACCACCAACAAAACCAGCCTGTGGCCATGGGCACCCAAGCCCCTCTGAGCCCCATCTCCCCCTGGGCTGCCACCCTTGTGCCAGGCTGGGCAGCAGGGAGGGGGACAAGCAGCCCTCCAGGGTGGCTCCAGCCACGCACCGGTGTTGCTTCATGCAGCAAGGTGCCAGCTGGTGCTCAGAAACATCACTTGCAATTAAAAGCTGCTGTTGCTCAACGTGTCTCCAGCACAGCCAGATGCTCCTCTGGTGGAGTCCCAGCTGGTTGTGGGGTGTGGGCTGCCCCAGTGACCCCAGTGCACCCCAGCCCTCCTCCATGCCGCAGTGACAGACACCCCTTCAGCACACTGCGAAAACGCTGCCGGCACGTTGGACTGAAAATGCAGGATATAAACCCAACAGCTGCCAGGCTGGGCACCCTGCAAGAGCTGCTCGGTGCAGATTTGAGAACCAG
The DNA here is from genome assembly GCA_013400775.1 of Chaetops frenatus. NCBI lineage: Eukaryota > Metazoa > Chordata > Aves > Passeriformes > Picathartidae > Chaetops > Chaetops frenatus. Next base: position 95,960 of record VZTR01003124.1, read on the forward strand.
AGCTGTCACCTCCAGGCAGACAGGGAACACAAAGCACACATTCCCGTCCTGTACCCTATGGCTACCGGGAAGGCTTGGGCACCTGTCCGGGCACTGATTCTCACCGGGCAGATCTCTCTCAGCCAGGTGAGTCTCATCAGGGAATCATCCACCCCCAGCACCCACCATCACCCAGGGAGTTCACCCTACCTGACTGCATCCCCCACCCCACTCCAGATCACAGCTGGTGGAGCTGCAGGAGCCACACCGATGGCCAGGGCCCCTTGGCCAGAGAGGGCAGCAGGTGAGTCATGCCATGCTGGCAGCGTCCCATGCTCAGTGCCAGGGCAGCCTGCACTGCCTGCTCCTCACTGCGAATTCCCAAGTATTTTTAGTCCTGTGATAAATAATTCATCGGGAATCCAGCATCAGCTACCCGAGCAGAGAGGAAGGGGAGCAACACACCACCCAAAACAAACAGAACCGCCCTGCCAGCAGCACTGCCCGTCTGAGCCTTCCTCAAGGACGTTTAAATATACTCTGGGCCCTTGTGGTGATTGATGGGGTTTGCTCGTGCCAGCCCTGGCACCTCACCTACTCCAGGCCCTTATCCTCCTCTTCCTCAACTCAGCTCTTGCCCAAGCTCAGGAGCCTCTTCCAGTGCTGAGTAATTCAGGCACAGACCAGTGGTCGCCCCTTGCAATGCCAAGCTCTGTCCCCCTCTGCTCCTGGCTGTGACTGGGGACACGGCTGAGGAATCTGGTTTCCCATGGACCAAGCCACAGGTGGAAAATATCCCCATCCCTCACAGCTGGAACGCAATGGCAGCAGCAGAGGGGAGGTGGGCACGGGCTCATTCCATCATGCAGCCAGTGCTGAGACAACCAGGGCAGCGAATTTCCATCCTTCCCAGGAACCTGGTGCCACCACGCAGAGTCAAACTGGCTCATCACAGCCTTTGGTGGGCATGGAAGAGGATGGAGGGGTTTAAGGCCAGAGAACCCATGGCTGGCAAGGGCTCCATGTGCAGCTTGGAGATGGGGCTGCTCCGAAACGGCCAAATTTGGGAGGCAAAGAGCAGCCAGGTCCTCCAGCCCAGCCAACACCATGCGTTTCCAGCCCATTGTTTCTTGTACTGAGCTAGAGGGGTACAGGAGAATTTGGGGTTTTTTGGGGGGGATGACAGATTGCAGGAAAGCGGTGGAGGCTAAAGAGAAACTGAGCCCATCCCTGAGCTCAGCCAGAGCCAGAGCTGCTCTTGGGCTCAGCACTACATGGCAAAGCCCCTGCTGACTTCAGAGAAAATCCACATTTTCCAACCCCATGTAGGAAGCACTGCAGAATTGGTCCCTTGGGAAAAGGCTTTCCCAAAAGGGAGGTTTTCCAGCCAGGTGAAGGGCCAGTGGCCAGTCTGGATCAGGAGGAAGGTGGCCATGGCCAAGAGCCTGGGCAAGGCAATGCCACTGCCTGGCAGCCTCCCCAAGGACCAGAGGACACCACAGAGCTGCTTGCTGGCTTTGGCACTTGGGGTTTTTTTTGTTGCTTTGGGATAGTTTTGAACAGTTTAACCCCTTTCCTGGGCACAGCTTCCCCTGGTGCACCAAACTCACAGAAACCTCGTGCTAAAGGCACCAATAGAACCTTTACCTTCCACCAGACCCTGAAATGTCATTTTAATGCAACAGGGAAAGTTTGCTCCTAATTTTAAACCTCTTTTTTTGCCCTCACTCCGTCCCCTGCTCCGAGAGAGGGAGAGCACATGCAGATATTTTAACCTCGGGAAGCGGAGAAATAAAATTCCAAAATGCAAAATATCATTCAGGAAAGAGAAACCTTATCCCCAATAAAAAACCTCCGAGCCTGAAACCAGAGGGAAAACGCAGGCTGTGCCAGGGGATGGAGAACTGCTGCTGATGGACGGAAAGGACAGAGAGAAGCCAAACCTGGCAGGAGCCCTGTGGGGAGGAGAGGGGGCACAGAGGAGGGCACGGGCATGTGCCAGAGCTTGTCATTGCCCCGATGGAGACACCCCCGTGGAGCAAGGAGACCTCGATGAAGCCCCTCAGGAGGGGAGAAAGCAGCAAAACCTCCTCAAAGACAACTCATCACCATCCCTGTCCCCGTGCAGGGGGGATGACTCGGGAGAGAGCAGCACTGGCAGCCCCCGGCAAGTACCGTCTCCTTTCAACCTTCATCGGTCACCACCCGGCATCACCGTTCTCCTCCTCATCACCCTCCCCTGCCTCGCCCGCACCTCCGACAGCAACAGTTGCGGGCCGGGGGCTGCGGGCCGGGGCGATGCTGAGGGCCCCACACACGCACGCACCGAAACGCAGCTTAGAAAGGTCTAACATGGATTAACCAAAAATAAACGCCAAGTGTCCTGCCTGCCGCTGGGTTACGCAAGGTGGCGGCGAGGGACACGGGGCTGGTGGCACCCAGGGAGGTCTCCTTAATTTTTCCTGCCTCCCACTCTCCCCAAAACCCCTCAGAACAGCGCCCAGGATTAAGGCTCATTTCCGTCCCGTGCCCGGGAAGGGGAACGGGAGCTCCGGGGATGCGGGGGATACTGAGGTAGGGCAAGACGGACAGGGGGAACCCCCACCCCAGAAAAAACAACAGCCTCACCCCTAAAAGTTGCTGGCGGCGGTGGCGGGGCGGCAGCGGAGCCCGTCGGGCCCCGGTTGCCCCCAGCCCGCCCGGTACTTACGGGACCGCCGCTGCTCGGTGCCTACATGCCCCGCGTCTCCGGCGGGGCTCGTCCCACCGAGGGCTGGGCTCTTCCAGAGCTTCTCCTCCCGCGGGACAGCCCCCCGGGGCAGGGTCGGCCCCCGCCGCGGCTGGCGGGGGGCTCCGGCGGCCGCCGTCGGTCCCGGCTCGTCCTTGGCGGCGGCGGCGGCGGCGGCTCTGCAGCGGCGGCTGGAGGCAGGGACGGGAGCGGG
>VZTR01003124.1:99028-115180 GCA_013400775.1 Chaetops frenatus
AGGGGGCAAGACCCCCTCCTTTCCTTTGCCACTCTCCTCCATCTCCAGGAGGGAAAACCCACGGCAAAATGGCAGAGACTCCCTGTCTGGGCACTGCCCGTCCCCAGCCCCAGCGGGGCTGGAAGAATGCGGCTGGGCTCATTCCCTCCCGCCAGTATCTTCCATCCCTTTGCTGACTGAACTGCTGGACGCTGGCCAGCTGCCCACCATGGTGCCCCCCAGCCGATGCAGGACAGCCTCAGGGTCCCCATCGGTGGCAGGGAGGGGGGTGACACCGAGTAAAGCCCCCGCAGGCAGCAGCATCCTCCAGCTGTCGCCAGGGCCAGTATTAAAGCATCAGCTGATCCCGCAGCACTGGTTTAGAGCAAGCCGGACTGGGGGACGGGGGGGGGGCGGCAGAAAAAGGGGAAGATGCAGTAACGGCAGCGGGGAGATGGGCAGGGGCCCTGCCGGGGCTCCCTTGCCCCTGGGTCGTGCCCACTCTGCCCCAAAATGAGCCAGTGGCTGCAGGAAAAGGGTCTACAGCTCTGCAAGGGCCTGGCAGGAGTTAGAGCCCAGCTCAGACCCCACTGTGGGGACAGATTGTCCCAAACCTCCCCATGGCCAGGCTCAGAGCCACCAAAACCCTGGGCACCACCCCGAGAGCAGCTGCCCTCTCCAAGGGAGCCGGGTGCCAGCAGTGCCCGTGCCCAGGCACTCCCTTCTGCCTTCTCCAGGGACACATGCCTGCCTCGGGGACACGGCCACCCAAACGGGTTGTTGGGTGTCTGCCACCCAGGCTGGCACTGCAGCCACCTGCAACAGCATCCTTGTGGCTGCTGGGCTTGGAAGAGGCCGTTTCCAGAGAGGTTTGAACTTGCCCAAAAACCTCCTGTCCGTGCTGAGCCAGGAGCTGCCTGATGCAGGACCCCCGCACACCATCCCTGGTGCCCGAGGCCACCTTCTGCCACACGTGCTGTGGATGCCTTTGGGGCACCCCGGGGGTGGAAGAGGTGCCAAAAAAAAAAAAAAAGGAAGAGAAAAATGCGTCAAGGGCTACATTTTAACCCCTGTAAAGCAGCACCTGCTCTCTCTGCAGGACAGCTCAGCCAAATCCCTGAGGCTGCTGCAGTGCGAGGGCTCAGGGCAGTGGGGGATGCAGGATTTGTCCTGCCCTGGATCCCTGCTGGCCATGTCCTGCTCCCCAGCCTCGGGCTGCCCACCTCTGCCTGATCCTGGCACTCTCTTGCCCAAAGAGAGGTTTAAAGGTTAGCAACAGGTCTTCAATGCCTCACATTCTTCTCCCAGGATGATAAAAGGGCCAATCTTGGGTTTCACACTGAAGGAGGCAGTGGCTGCATTTAACTCTTTCTTCTGTTGCCTTTGTGATCCAGTGTGACAGGGCCTGGGGGACCACCTTCCCAGGAATCAGGTCCTTAGGGGCTGGCATAGAAGCACTGAGCTCTTCCCATGCCTTCAATGCTTCTCCAGCAGCTCAGGGTCTTCATTTATCTCTCCCAGGACTGGATCCCTCAGAGGGTCTTGGCTCACAAATATTTCCCAGCAGAGAGTCCAGGTGGATTGAGGGGGGCAACAGCAACCCCACACCTGGGACAATACCCAGCTCCACCATCACATTCAGGACTCCCCAGCATTCCCATGCCATGGGACATTTAATCTCCATCACAGCCCAATCCCCCCCACATGTGAGACAGAAACAACCCCAAGTCTGGTGCACATCTGGGCACAGCTGGAAGGTGTCTGCAGTGGGGACAAGCAGAGGAAGGTGGTGACACTCTCATGCCAGGCCCCTCAGACACATCTCTCTGTTGGGTTCAGTGGTTTGCAGTGAGCAACTGCACTGAGAGCCCAACTCCAGGTTTGCAGTTTTCCTGGCAAAGTCCTTCAATGTCTTAAAAAACAGAACCCTCAACATTTTTCTTTGGGAAAATGCAGTGAATACCCAAATTCAACCTGCTGCTGGGTCTGGGCTACCAGATATGATGCAGCTTGTGGGGGCTGTTCTGCATCATCAAAATAATTTATTTCTGCATTTAAACACCTAGAGTCCTTGCTATATTAAAACAAAAACAAAAACAACAACAATAACCAGAAAAAGAAAGAAAGAAAAAAAAAAAGCCCTGATGGCTACAAAGGTCCAGGTTGAAACAGAAGCACCAATGGCACCCCAGGGTGAAGCCCACAAGCCCAGGAAATGCAGCTGCACTTCTTCAGTTACTTCCCCAGGCCCTTGGTGCCAGTCTCTCAGAGGGTGCTGTGCCCTCCTTGCCCAGCTCTCTGGGCTGGGTGGGGACAACACTGGCTGGTGGTGCCTTTCCTCACCTTCATCCTCCTCCTTCCCACTGCTGTGGCAGTGCCCCAGTGTGGGAGCCTCAGCATCCCTGCTGATCCCTTAGCCCCTGCACATTCCCAGCAGAAGGGAGCTCAGCCAGCTCCTCCTTTGCCTTGTTACCTTTCCCTGGCATCTCCTGTTGCAGGAGGCTCTGTGAGGAGGTTGATAAATGCAAGGCTCTGTGCTCCAACAGCTGCAGGTGTGCAGCCACCTCCTGCAGGGCAGAGCTGGCTGGCAGAGAGGCCGGGGGAGCAAAGGGAATGTGGAAGGGTCGTGTTGGGACCCTGGTGTTTCTCCAGCTTTGCACTCACCCATCCAGGCCAACACCAACCAGAGAAGTGCCCTGGGCTCTGTGCAAGGCTCTCAGAGCCCGCTGCAACCCCACTGGCATCTCACATCCTAAACTGGGCTAAAGCCCCACATTGTGCCCCAGCCCCCTCCATTCTGGTTCCCCCAGAACTCCAGCCTTGCAGAGCCCCTGGGAGCCCCCACCTCCAGCATAAACCTGCATCCCAGACCCTGCTCAAAGCACCCACCCCGGGGCACATCCCCTGCCAGGAGAGCAGTGCACCAAGTCTTTGTTATCTCCTGCTCCGTGGGGCAAACCCCAGCACCGGCCTCCTGCTCCTAGGGGAAAATCAGTGAAAGGTTTCTAACCCATGTGCACCCTAGACCAGGACTTGGGGAAGGAGAGGACCTGTGTCTGTGCCCTGCCAGCACAAAGCCAGAGCTGTCCCTAGAAAGGCAGGGGGGCATCTGGGTGACACAGCCCCCCTGGGCTGTCCCCACAGGCATCTGCATCCCACTGATGGCACCTGACATCAGATGCCCACAGGTCCCTCTACCAGAGCTGAGCCTTGCAGGTGACACTTGTGACACCTGAGACTTGGCCATGGACCTACACCCATTCCCTGCCCTGCAGCCATCCCAGTCCTGCATCCATCCCAATCTTTCTTGTTGCCTGCCAACCTCCCCTTCCCAAGAAGGGCCAAAAATTGAGAAGGTCTGAGCCCAGGTGCTGCTAGTCCTGGACCCACCTGTTTCTGTCCCGCTGGGTCTCACTAAACAGGTGTAGATCAACTTCCTCCCCCCTGTGCTACCTTGAGCTGACAGAGCCACCCCTCCTGCTCCAACCCCCAGAGAATTCAGGGCTTCAGTGCTTAAATAATCCCACAGAGCTGGCTGGTACCTTGGATCCCAGCAGCCATAAAAGCAATCAAGGCAGGGAACGGAGCAAGGAGAAAGGTGGGACAGAAGTCAGGGGGATGGTGCACGCCTGGCACAAATCTGGCACAGCTCCAAACTGGCACAGCTCCACTCTGCTGCCACCTTGCCCTACCCGCACAGCAATTAAGGGAGTGAAAAGAAACAGGGATGGTTTCATCCCTGAAGGGATAATTCTTCACCCTGGGGTGGCGTGTGCCTGCAGGGCTGCCCCAGAAATTGAGGCAGACAAAGCTGCTGGAAATGGAAATTTCCCAGGAAAGGAGGAAATCACGTCTTTCTGGGGCGTAAGCAGCCATCACCCAACTTTATTTGCTGCTGTCGTATCCCTAAATAACTCCTGGAAACAGCTGCTTGGAGTTTGCATCTCCTACACCTCTGCTCCTCTCTTGACCTTGGGGAATGGGCTCGTGCAGTCCCAATTTCTAAAGTCATTCATCCCAAGCAGAGGGAAAACACCCGGACTTGCAGCAGCCCTACCTGACCCTGCACAGCCCTTCAGCCACGAGCAAGAACTTCAGCGAGTGCAGAACCCTGGCAGGGTTGGATCTGTAAGCCTGGGCATGGAAACCATGAGCCCGTGGTGGGTCTGGAGTCAAGGACGTGCTTGGGGCCCTCTGGCAGGAGGGATGATGCTGTCCCTGGTGTGAAGTGTCTCCCTGGGCACACTGGGGCTGCTATCCTGCTCCAGTGACCGCGGAGCTTGGTGTGCCAGCACGTTCTCCACCCCTGCCCAGGGCTGGGGAGGGACCTGGAGGGGAAGAGCAGGTGAGGGATGTGCAAGCAGCGAGGGAGGGTTGAGGCAGGGGCCGGGGCTGTGCTCAGCCAAGGCGCTGAGCTCAGCACTCTCTGGAGCCATCTGTTCCCGGTGAGGCCCCGGCGCAGACGGGCTCGCCCGGGCTCCGGGCGCCGCAATTCGGTGATTCCTGCGGCGAGGGGCCGGCGTAGAGCCCGGCACCGCCCCTGCGCCATGCCAGCTCCAGGGACGGGGCTGGAAAATTGTCTATTAGCCACGCTGGGGAAAAGCCTTTCCGACCATTTCTCTGGTCGCGTGATCTGGCTTTTAAACAGCAACACAGCTCCTCAGTGCCAGGCCACAGATCCAACCCGAGCTGGTTTCCCCCTTATTCCAGAGCGCAGGAAACCTCCTGCTTTGTGGGCTCCAAATGCTCATGGGAAAAGTCCAACTTCAGCAGGCAGTCAACTTGCAAAGCCAGTGAGAGACCTGCGCTCGTCTTCTGGGAGTGATTGGGAAATGCAGCATCAACAGGAGCTTCTGGGACCTGCTACTCCAAGGCAGGAGCCCATGGGCAGCAAAGAGCTCGCCTGGACAGCCTTCAGACAGGGAAACTGAGGCACAGCAGTGCAAAGCAGCAAGAGGAAGTTGCAAAGACCCAAATGAAACCAGGCTATCACTCCACAGCGTGACAAGCTCAGCCTCACAGCCAGCCCAGCTGCCTCACAGAGGAGCAGACAGGAGACAGCAAGGAGAGGGAGTGTGGAGCAGGGAGCCGTGTCCGGCCACTCTCCAGCCCATCGCTCAGCAGATGCTGACCTCCAGCAGCTTTGTGCAGCCTCATTAAAGCTAAGCTGAGCCATAACTCATCCGAGCAGGGCAATCCACATGCAGAGCTGGCAGCGGCAACTTTCAGCGTCTCAGGCCCCTTTCCAACAGCAGACGGATGTCACTCACAGCTTTGCCTTCCCAGCTCCTCACCTGCATCAGAAAATGGCCTTGGAGCTGTTCCTCTGGCAGTTCAGGAGAGCAGAGGGTGAGGGGATGGCTGCCCTCTCGCACCGCGGTAGGGACACACCTGGAGCAAACACAAGGTTATTCGTGCCTAAAAGCAGAAGCCGAATGCGAGCGGGGGCGCTGTGAGGGTGCCCCGGGCTGCCCGGAGCCCCGGCGGGCAGCAGGAGCCCCCCGGCCCGTGGGTCCCCCCATCCCCGCCCGGCGCGGCCCCCCAGCGCCATCTAACGACACGGGGGCCGGGGACGAGCACCTCCCTCCCCGGGGCCCCAGGAGGATGGAGAGCGCGGACAGCCGTAGGGAGGCACAAGAAACCGGGACACGGGGCTGGGGCTTGGGGGCGCAGGCAGCAGAGGAAGGGGAGCTGGAAGTGTTGAATGAGAATGCACACGGTTGTAGCCATCCTCCCCCTGCCCGTGAGGCTCAGTCCCCCAATCCCTGCCCTTCACTGACCTTCAGCATCCCATGGTTTTCTCACAGACCAGCATTAACCCCAGGGCCTTGGCCAAGCTCAGGGTTGATCAAGGTCACTGAGCTGAGCAAGGACAGACACTCCTGTTAATCTGTTATCACAGCCCAAAAACTACCCTGAAGCATCCTCAGTTTGGGAACGGCCGTGTGCCAGGCTCAGTGTGAGCACAGTGCCCTTTACCACAGCTACAAAAGCACCCTGACATCAACATTCAAGGCTATGTGGAAGAAAACCCTGGGGGAGGATCCACCTCCTCTCTTACCAAAACCTTCAGATTTGATGCAGCCACAACAACCCCTTTGCTGTCACATTCCTGGCTGGGCTGTCAACCCTGAACTGCTGCTCCCCATGGTAGGTGCAGCCCCCCTCGCCTCCACACCCCCCTTCCCGAAGCTCTGATTCACCTCGGAACCCAGCATTGATGTAATCTCCTGCTCCAGAGTTCAGCATTAGGGCTGCATCAGCCACGAGACGTAAGGAGAGCCACATCACACAGCAGCTGTTCCACAAAAGCTTTATTGCTCGTTTGAGTACGAGTTCCCATTATCACATTTCCTGAGTTTCTTAATGAGCTTTCAAATGAGATTTAAATAGAAAAGGATGGGAGAGAAAAAGGGAAAAATAGGGAGAAGTCAGAGATCTCCCTTCCTTGAGTCGAGACAGAGATGAGGTGGGAGAACAGTGCCCTGGGGGCAAGTCCTCTGCTGTGAGAGAGGGCTGGGCTGAGGTGGGGGTTGCCCCAGCTCGATTCACCCTTTGCCTCCATCACAGTGCCACTGCCACTGTCACCATTTCCACAGGCTGGGGAGGAGAGGCTGCAATCCTGCACTGATCTGGCAGAGAGCACGGGGAGGGGGGGTCAGGGACAGCCAGGGAAGGGGCCCTGCTGACGCTGCCCCTGCACCACGGATAAAGAGGAGATTACAGCTCACGGTTTGTAATCTGGCTTAAAACCTGACACCGTCACCGTAGGCAATCTGGGCTAAGAGAAGCATTTAATAAGCTTCAAAACACACAGGCCAAAAAAATAACCCCACCAGTGAAAGGAGAGAAGAAGCTAAAGGCACTGCTTGCACCAGGCAGCACTGGCCGGTACCAATGGAGACAGGGTTCCCTCATGATCCAGAACAAGGCAATTACATGCTTGTTATCCCAATCTACCCCATAGGACAGAACCCAGGCTCTGCTGGGATTTACCTGGGGGAAGCAAAAGGCAAATTAATGCCCTTTTCTGCCTGTGTAGAGCTCACAAGTGGAGAGCACCTAGAATTGCCTTGGGACGTTGCAGCAGCCACAGCATTTGGGGGCTGCTCCAAGGTTAAGGCAGTGGCAGACAAAGAAGCCAGACTCAAGTAGCAGGTCCATTTTGGCTTCCCTGGAAGAGTTTATTTTAAAAAAAACAAACAATCATTATTAAAAGATGCCTGCTCTGGCGTGAATGACAAGGCAACAAAGCCATTTGGCTTGTGGCTTAAAGTGGAGGCAGCAAGACACAGGGAAGCTTCTCCATGCAACTTGCTGTGGGGAAGTGGCTGGCCAGGAATCCCCCAAGTGCACACACACCTCCCCTCACCTGCACTGCATGATTCAATAATGCTCCAAGGACATGACAGGAATCACTCCCAGGAATGGCAGCTGGCTGCAGGGATGGGGGGACAGCCAGTAGCCTCAGCTCTTGAGACTTTGGGAACCCAAAGTTCATTGTTACCAGAGAGGCCCCAGTGTCACACATCCCTCTAGAGCCAGCACCAGCTCCAGGCACAAGCTCTGTGCTCCCAGGCTCTGCTCATGACCCACAGGTGTTGCCCCAGGATGGCAGCACTGGAGCAGTGCCACATTCCCACCCCTGCTGCCTTAGTGACCGATGACCTGCAGCATCTCTGCAGGATCCACGATCTTCTCCCGGGGTTTGCCAGCAGCTCTGCCTCTTGCCACTTCAGCAGCATCTATCTTCTCCCAGTCCGAGAAGGAAACAGGACGGACCCCTGGGGTGATGGTGAGAGACAGGAGAGAGAACTTAACCAGGTAAGAGTAAGTTCAGCCTCACCTCCCCGTTGGCAGGGCCCTGACGTGGCAGCACAGCTGCCCTTTTCCAACACGGTGTCAGAGCTCAGCCTTGCAAAAGAGAGATATTTTCTAACGTCACAAGGAGAGGGGTGGCAGGTTCCAGTCGGCTTCCATCAGTCAGACCTTTGCAAGCTGTAATAACAGCAAGCACAAACCACCTCAGGGGACAAAATGCTTCCAGTTCACTGTTAAACCTCAGACAGTTTAAGAGGCAAAACACACACACACACTTTAATTGAATGTCTTTAAACACAGCTACAGCAAATTACTCTCCTGGGAATTTTAATCTTTCCCCTAACTTGCTTGGAAGGATTACTAGAAAAACCACTCAAGAGCAATAGCTCACTGTCTCGGCAGCTGACAGTGACATTTTACCCAAGGTCTGTGCTGCTTTTAATGGCCCTTCCCAGAAAGTGGCCATTAACCTTAGCAATGACACAGATACTTGAGAGAATTCGAGTCCTGTTCTCCCTGGGCTTTGGAACATTCAAACAGCAGCAAAATCCATTCCCATGGTTCAGACTCTGCTCCCTCACAGATCCAGGAGGAATTTGGCTGCACTGAACCCTCCTGCTGGCTGCTACCAAGCCTCGCACTGACCTCGGCTGCGCAGGATGCTCTCCACGAGCCCAAAGCCTTCTCTGGAGGGGGACATATCGAGCACACCCCCCTGGAGATCCTCCAGCACGGACTGGGCAGTGTCAAAGCTGTCGTTCATGGTGGTGATGATCACGCCTGTGGGTCCTCTCTTCACCCACCCGCTGCAGTACAGACCTGCAGGGGCACATGGAGCAGCCAGGCTCGGGTCAGCACATGGCCTTGAACCCTTCTGGCTGCAAGTCCTTGCCCTGTTCCCCACCTTGGTGGCATGAACAGGCCCTTAGACAATGCTGTGGCAGGAATTTGTGTGCCTGCAGATCAGCACTAAGCAGCTGCATGGGCTGTGGCACTTTAGTAACAGGATGCAGTAAAACCGCTGTGCTAAACTAGACAACCCTAAAAAGAGATGGAGCCCAGCCAGCTCTTAACCCCTGACAGGGACAGCTCATTTCCTCAGTTTCCACTCTCCAAGGTGTGCAATATCCATGCCCTTGGTGGATGAACTTCCCACCCCAAAGCCCCCAACCCACCAGCTGTGCTCAGCACATCCCACAGAAATGCCTGTGGCTACAGACCTGGGACACCCCGCACTCTGCCCGAGCTGTTGGGGATGACCCCGCGCTGGCTGTCGAAGGGCACAGCCGGGTCCAGCGGCAGGCTCCGGTAGCCGATGCTGCTGAGCACCAGCCCACACTCCAGCTCCTCCACATCTCCCGTGGGAATGGCTTTGGCACAATCACCCGAGCCCTGCAAGAGGGAGGAAAAGGCTGCTGACCACCACAGTCATCACTGCAGAGCAGCAGCCCCCTTCGGCATCTTTGACCCCCGGGTATTTCCTAAAGGCCTCTCTGCAGCAGCATCAGGGAAAGAGCTCCCTTTGAAAAAACTCTCACTGGTACCAGAAGCTCTTGTTGGTACCAGATTCCCCGAGAGCCTGCCAGAGAGGGAACACAGAGCTGTCTCTGGAGAGAGTCCCAAGGGATGCAACAGTGTCCTGCTCCATCCCAGCCTCCCAGGGCCAGCCCAACCCCTCGGTACCTCCAGGCGGGTCAGGGCCATGCGGACGCCCCTCGCCCTCCTCCCATCAGCACTGGGCAGCACTTCCTGGGGGCTGCGCTGGAACTTCAGCCCCCACTCCCTGGGGGCTGCTGCCCCTGCTGCTGCTGCCTGCACCTCCACTGGCTTCTCCAGGGCTGTTTTGATCATCAGCTCAGTCAGTCGCTTCCTGGGCCTGGGAGCATCTAGGAAAAAAGAGAAATTTTCACAACAGGAATCAGCAAAAGCCCCTTGGGACACAGCACGGGGCCAAGGCCACGTCAGGGCAGTGTCAGTATGTGAGTCTGTCATGTCGGTGGGAGCCTGACACCTTTGAGATGACAAACTGCAAGTCAAAGTGACCAGGGGACCTCCTGAGGCTTGAGGCCAGTGGGACACACAAATCAAAGTCTGCAATTTCCTGTCTTGCTGGTGCTTGGAGGCAGCAGCCTGTGGAGAAGAGCAGGTCTCTGGACACCCTTGAGCTCAGGGTTTTCTTTTCAGGTCCACAGGAAGCTCTTAAGTCAACAGCCTTGGGATCTCCCCTGCAAGGTTCCCTCAGCCCTCCTGAGTCTCCTGCCCTCATCACTCAGAGTGTAAGCAGTGAGTGGCTGCACAAACAGAGATACACAATGTTCCCTTGTCTTGGTGCCTCCTGGCACTCTGAGGACGTGACACACCATGGTAACTGAGCCTTCACGAGCCAGGAATTAAGCACAGGACAAGAGTTTCTCTGATGTACACTCTGAGCACCTCCAGATCACTCCTGGATGCTCACCTGTCAAGGTGAGTCTCTGTCTGGAAGAGCATGGCACACTGCCCTCACCTTTGACAGCATTTTCAAGGCCTGTGAAGTCAGCAGGGTCCAGGACAGCTCTGGCACCAGGCAGGTTTATCATCTCCCGCAGCTCCTGGGAATTGTGGGCAGGAAAATATTAACTCCAGCAGAGAGAAGACAGCCCCAGACCCCTAGGAGCCAGGAAATGGGTGCAGGAAGGAGCATGCCTGGGATCCACACTCACCCCCAAACCACCTCTCCCCACCAGGGATGGGCAGTTTGGAGCTCAGCTCTGGGAAACAGCAGCACCTCCAGCCTCACCTTGATGGTGAAAGCGACTTGGAGAGGTCCCCTCCTCCCAACCAGCCAGACACGCTTCACCTTGCTGCAGGCAAGAGCTGCCAGAGAGCTGTCAGTGATGTCTGTCTTCTGCAAAACAGAGACGGCAGAGTGGGATGAGGGCAGATCTGGAGGGAGCTGTGGGGAAGGCACAGCCTCTGAAGGTGAAAAATCAGCAGAAAAGCTGGCTGTGCATGCAGAGCCCGGGCAAGGATGGAAAACAAGTCATCTCCCTGTGCACAGAGCTATTTGCACAGCTGGTCCCTCATCACTGAATGTTCTTCCCGAGGCCATAATGCACCTGAGGTAATGAGCCAGCACCCTGTGACTGCCTCGGGGGGATCCACCCAGCAGGTTCACCTTGGGGCTAACAGAGCAAAGCCTTCCACTGAGCTCCATTCTGAGGTGCCTGCAGATGCTGTTGGGGGACTTCCTAGCTCAGGATATACAGGCTCTGGATGAAACCTGCTGCAAACCACAGCTCAAATCACCACCTGCCTGCCCCAGGCAGTTCCAGCACAAGCAGGGACAGGCCTCACCCTGGCATTGGCACCTCACAGAAATCCTCTGCTCTGTTTCAATCATGGCTGTTTAGACTGCAAGATCTTTTCCAGAGAAAACACCATGGGAGACACGAGGTAACCAGGATAAACCATTCCAGACCAATACTCCTGTCAGGGAACTACCTGCCCATCCTGGCACTCATTCCAGTGCCATGTCTTTTGCACTGCTCCCAGCTGGCATTAGCCACTGGTTGGCAGTGCCTCCAAATTTGGGTTTTTAAAATTTAATTTATATATTAATACAGGAGGTTGGTGCACAGCTGTAACAAAGCTCGTGGCATTCCTCCCAGAGGGAAAGCCTTTGCTGCCAACATCTGGGGCAGCAGCTATATGGAGCAGCTGGTGCACACCAGCTCCCAGCTGTCTGTAGGGATGAGGTCCACCAGTCTGCCCAGTGCCACCAGCTGAAACCAGGCTGCTGCCCTCAGCTCCAGTAGAAAAAGATAAATGCCAACAGAAGTTTCTGGTTTGGTGGCAGAAGAGGGAAAGTGGCTCCTCTTGCTTCTCATGAGAAAGCAAGGGATGATGCTTGATTTCCAACATTCTGATTTTCCATCTTTTGGATGCCAGCAGAGCAATCCAGAGGGTTCTGCAGCATCACCCAAGGCATGGCCACAGCCTTGGATCACTCCCTACAGACTGAATCTATGGGTGCATCCCACAGGCAGCAGCCTTCCCTGAGGAAAGATCCCGTACACAGAGGAGTCTGAGGTTTTGGCTGAGATGGGTGAGAGCCAGAAGCCACCCAGCAGGGAGGGAATTTAGGGCTTGGGCTGCCCTCATGGTGCAGAGCACCCATCACTCACCCTGAGGAGCTGCAGTGGGGACAGGAGGATACGGGCAATGTCCAGTGCCACATTGCCATGACCCAGAATCAGTGCTGTCTCACAGCTCAGGTCAGGCTTTAGCTGTGGGGAGAGACCCAGCTGTGACTGAATCCACACAGCCTCCACAGTGTCCAGCCCTTTACACCACCCAAATTTCCTTCCACCCTGCTTTGCCCCGAAAAGAGCTGATGCAGATTGGGAAACTCCATACCAGCCTCCTCCCCAAGCACACACAGCAACACAGCCACTCCAGGCACCCCAGGCTACCCTTCTTCCCACCTTCCCTGCTCTCCCTGGGAGCAGGAGCTGTTTTGGCCAAAAAGCCTCCTCAGGAATCAGAGCATCACCCCTACAGGTTCCCATCTGGCCCTGCCAAAATGTGCAGCCAACGTGCAGAGCCAACTAATCCGCTCTTACTAATGTGCAAATTGTTCACATTTCTACCATCTAAGAAGGATTTAGCATGAGTCCTGCTAATCTTTTCCAATTGCAGGCCTTTCAGGACTTAATCTGGAGCTGAATGCCTGCACTAGGATGGGAAGAAGGACAGGAGGAAGGGCAGGGAAGCACAGGGCCATACTCACGTCCCGGTTCTCGGGCAGCCCGTTGTACCAGCCCACGAAGGCTCGGGCTGAGTAAACACCAGGGAGGTTCTCCCCTGGGATCCCCAGGACCCGGCTGTCTTCAGCACCATAACTCTGAGGAGGGAGCAGACACAGTCAGAGATGTCACTGTGTGCAGGGTTTGACACCAAAACACAAACCTCCCCTTCCAGCTGCTGCCAGGGTCACTGCATGGCTGTGATATCCCATACCAAGGGCTGAGATACTCAGTGGAAGGGCTAAACACAGCCCAAGCACAGGGGCTTCAGCCACCTCACCATCCTGGGCTCCAGAGCCAAATCTGACGTCCTTGGTCCAAGGCAGAGCATGACGAGCTGAGGACTGAGCAGCAAGGACAAATCCATAGCAGGCTAAAATAAGCACTGGCCAGCACAGGCAGAGGTTTCAGAGACCTGCACTTGATACCAAGCTCCAGCCCCATGCTCCCTGCAAGGGCTTTGGACCAGCCTTGGAGCATCTGAGCTGTCCTGAGGCTCGGAAGAGTTCCCCAGGGCAACAAGGCAGTCAGAAACACCTCACCCAAACACTCTTCCCAAGATCCCAGTGGAGAAAAACCCTGCAGACCTTTCCCAGGACTCGTGGGGCACTAAGGCTGTGGGTACCCACCAGCACCACGGCGTGGTACGCCCGCTGCAGCTCCGGCACTGTCACGTCCCTGCCCACGGTGACGTTCCCGTAGAAGGCGCAGCGCTCCGAGCGCGCCGTCTGCCTGAAGGTGCTGATCACGTTCTGCAGAGACCACACACCTGCAGTTATGTCCCACAGCCAGGGCCCAGGCCTGCTGCTAACAGGAGACCCCTCTGCCCGTCCCCTCCAGCCTTCAGATGCTTCGCTGCCTCATCCCAGTCAAGTTATTCTGAGACTCTTATCTACCAACAGCCAGAGATAACTCACAGGGAGATAAGCACAGCTGTGACTTGGCACTCTCTCCACCACCCTTTGTGAAAGGAAAATCCGTATTTTGCGCCCACCTGGGGAGGACAGGACCTTTCCAGTACATTCAGCCTGTCAGAATAAATCCCACTGCAGGGGAAAGCTCCTTCCCAGGAGTGAGGTCTGCAGCCCACCTGACCCCCTCTGCCAGCATCTCATCTCAACCCTTCCTGAAAGCCACTTTCTCAAGAGAGGATGCAGGGCAGGATGGCATCCAGACCTTTTTCTTCTGTGTGATCAGGGCTACACAGCAAAACCACCGCTCCCACCCCTGCAGCTCCAGATGGACTCAGCCTGGGGACAGGACAGGTACCCCCAGAACAGCTGGGGCAGTGTCTGCAGTATCTCCATTTCTCCTCTCTCACACAAAGGGATCCAGGCATTTAGGATCTCCAGGGATTAGAGGAAACCACTGCAAGATATTGCTGTGTCTGGATTTCCCATGTCTGGATCTCCTGTGTCCTACACTTCCAAGCACCTCCACTCCAGCTCAGCTACAGCAGATACCCCTGGGCACAACTCACTGCCAGGCAAAGGAAAATGGTTGGGAAACCCTTGGATTAACTTTTCCTTGCCCAGGAGAGCACCTGCAGCCCAGCTCCACGGCCCCCATGAGGAGATCTGTGTGTTCCCAGCATGGGTACAGACTGAGGGGCAAATGGCAGCAGCCATGAGCAGGTGAGATCTTGCTGGCATGAAGTGCTCAGGGACAAAGAAACCCATCCGTGCTCCTTGGCCCTGCTCTAGGCCAAGCTGAGCAGCACCTGCAGCAGCACTTCCCATCTCACAAGCCCCTGGTTCTGGCCTGCTGTCCAGAGCCCTAATGCCAGGTGTCCCATGCCACCCATCCGTGGCCTTAGCACGGACCAGGAGGAGATCGGGGCCTCTCTGCTCTGACAGCTCCATGTCACAGCCTGAGGCACCAGGAAGGACCTCAGCTGCACCCACCACTGTCACCACATTCAAGGGAAGGGCAGGGAGCCAGCACCAACCTTCACCTCGGGGTGGTCTGGGGCCACCCCAAAACGGACGAGCCCGAAGGGAACAGGCAGCTTCTCGTAGATGTCCACCAGGGCCCCACCATGGTGCTGTGGCAGAAGAAAGTCACAGTCAGGGGATGAGGGCAGAAAGGTCACAGGAGCCTAGCAACACTCACCTGCTGCTGGGGAGAACACAGGGCAGGAAGGTGGGCTGCAGCAAGCCAGAAACAGCCTCTTCCAGACGTTTCCACGAGCAGGATGATGCTGCACCTGTTCCTGCCAGCTCAGGCCACAAGGTGTGGCACAGAATGACCCCAGCCACCATCAAGCCCACCTTGTGGGGCTCCATCTCCCTGCCCAGTCCTGAGCTCCTTTTCCACACTAACCTGGTGGGTATCCAATACCCAGGGGGCTGATCAGAGAGCTCCCATGCCAACTGGGAAGCAGCCAGTGCAGCACCAGGGGGACCTGCCAGACATCTCCCAGTCCCCAGCAGAGATGCCCAGGTGGCCTGGGCTGAGTCACCTCAGGGTCACAGCTTTAGACAGGCTGCAAGGCTTTTGTTATCTTGTATTTTGAGTCAGCCTCTTCTCAAGATTAAGCAGCCCTGAAATTCACCCCTGCTGCTTAGTAACAGCTATTCTCCAACACATTCCAGAGACAACACAGTACGGTTTAATGATGGGGTTAAGCTGCTGTATCTCTGGAGGGTGCCAGCAGCCCAGTTCTGTGTTCAGGTCTCATTTCCCAACAGACCTGACTGCCCAGAGCACTGCAATTTGCAGACACAAGGTAAAGCATCACCCATCTGCCTTACTTCTGCTGGGGAAGGAGGAGGGAGGAGAGCACATCCCACACATCCACTTTCAACACACAGTTAATGTCATTCCTGCTGGCTGACAGCAGCCCTGAGCGAGGCAGATTCCTGATTCACTCAGATTCCAGAAAAAAATCACTCGGGATGAACTCGCAGCAACCAACCTAAGCCCTGAACGGGCAGGGATGAAGGCAGAGGTATCTATCCCAACCAAAGAGGCCCAGGAGCACCTTGTGGGGCCTGGGCTGCCCCAAGCAGCCTCCCAACAACACCGAGCTGGCTGGAGAAGGGCCAGGAGCCCACTGAAGCACGCCAGAAGCTACTGAGAGGCCGGCAGCACAGAGCTGCCTCCGTCGGCGGGCAGGCCCCTGTCCTGCCCCGCGGCCTGATCCCGTGCGGTACCTTGAGGAGGTGCTGAGCCGTGTAGAAGCCGGCGGGGCCGCTGCCCACCACGCAGACCCGAGGCGCCGGGGCAGCCGAGGACAGGCACCGCCGCAGACCTGCAGGGGAGAAGGACAGGCAGGGCGTGAAGCCCCACGAGCTGCGAGCTGCCAGGGCCGGCACGGCCCCTCCCGGGAGCCCGGCACCCACCCAGCGGGGCTCGTCCCCCCGCGCCGGCCATGGCCGCAGCGGAGCGCAGCGGGGCCGGGGCCTATGCACCGCAGCCGGGGAGGCGGGAGCGCCCCGAGCTCGGGGACGGCGGCCTTGGCGCCTCCGGGGGGTCAACTGCTCCAGAGCGCCAGAACCGAGACCGCCGACCCCGCGCACCGGGCTCCCGGGGCCCCGCGCCTCTCACAGCCCCCGGGCTGGAG
>VZTR01003133.1:0-19384 GCA_013400775.1 Chaetops frenatus
TCAATATTTATAAATATATATATGTTTTTTGAAAAACACATGATATATGTGTATATAAGATAGTCTTTGCCCAGAGGCCCTGCAGTCTAACTTAATGTGACAAATCTTGAAAGAGAAGAAGATGAAGGTAACAGTGCTGCAATTTGTTCTTGGCCTGATCATTCTGAATTGCTTGGAAGACCCATTAATGTTCAAACAAGGCAGTAAAAATGTTGCTCTCTTTCCGTGTCTCCCAATCATAATTGCTGTTTGCCATTCATGTGTTATAGTGCAATGGTCTTGAAAAAAAGCTAAACAGGATGTTCAAGCTCTGAAGTTATGTTGTTTCATACCAATTTGTTCCTGTTTTGTTTGACCAGGTCCATTCTTTATCCTTAGTCCTGAATAAGACAACCAGTGAGCTTGCTAAAGCCAGTGTGGCAAAACTCGCAGCTCACTTGGAAGTGATTGGTGAGTAGATTGAAGGGCTCAGGTTGTTTGCAGATTAAAATAAAATGAAGCGTGCACTGGAATTATGAATTTAAATGTTTTTATTTTGGTGCTCATTGAGTTTTTGTGTGTTTTTCCTGGGCAAAATGCACATTCTCCTCCCACTGCTTCTCCCTCTGCCTTTTCAGGGTTTATTTTAAATTGTGGCATCCCTCCCAGTTGTCAAACCTTTCATCATTTTAGCTGCGTTTGGCTGCAGCTTTAATGCTTTGCTTTCACAGAGCAGAACAATAGTTTTTATTACTGTTCCAGAGGAATAAATGGGTTGTATCTAGATTTCACAAATCAAAGTGGTGAGATCACATGATGTGTGTAAAGCCTAGAGTAATATGTGGGTTAATACAATCTTTGTAGCAGAAATGCAGGATTTTCTTTGAACGTGAAGTTTAATATTTAATTGAATTGACTTATTTAATTAACTTGTAATGAGCCTATTCCACTAATAGAAACTTTATGGGTTTAGTAACTGATGTGTGTTTGAAGGTCCTGATTGTCTGTCCTGTTTTGCAGAGGGAGATTTAGCCTTGCAGGGAAGTATTGGAAGTCTGTCCTTAAGTGACCTTACATCTCATGGAGAATTTTACAGAGAACGTTTCACTACAAGTGGTGAAGAAGCACTCTTTTTCCAAATCTTTAAGTATGAATTTAAACATTTAGTTTCTCAATATTAGCTTGTTACTCCATTAACTTCCAACCACCCCCCAAAAAAACCCCCAAAGTCAAACAAACCTGCAAAACTCAAGCCAACAACTGTCAGGGCTGCATGATTCTGCTTTGGCATCTTGGGACTTAAGTGGGATGTAGAATATTTTCAGTCATAAACTTAAGATTTTTAAGTTATCTTTGTCTTGCAATGTACAAAGAAATGGAAGAGGAAAAGTTGTTTTTTCCCTCTGAAGCTGTTCTTGAAAGTATTTACATGATGGTTTGTTCCTAGCTAGAACAGTTGTTTTTTAAAAGTTGGAAGAGGTTTTCAACTGATGAAATAGATTTTCCATTGCTCCTTGATCTTGGAATAAGTGGTTTGCTTTTGTCATAATATAAATTTGAATTTCTTTATTATGTTTTAAGGAGTAGTTCTTATCCTGTGATATTTCCTGGTTTTCCAATTAATCAGATTGGAAATTATCCAAGTAATGTTATGGAATTAATTTCAAGTATGACAGCACTGATTCAGAATTGAATGTACACATTATCCTGTAGTGGAGTAGTTCCCTTAAAAGCTACTGTTCTGATATAAAATCACCAAAGGTCTAACTGGTATGCAGAGATTAAAGGTACATTCCACATGTAGAATTTTCCTGTTTGCTTCATTAAAACTCAGCAGCACTTAAATGTACAAAACTTAGAAGCAATTTATAATACAAACCCAGTTTTTTGTGTCTGCAAGTGAAATAGTGCTCATTGCATGCTGTCAACATTAGTTCAATCCTCTATGTTACTATTTTGAATGCAGCACAATGTCTAGTGCTGCCTGTAAAATGTGGCTAAGATTGGTAAATTTGCCTTGGAACCCTTCTCACAGGTACGGGAGAGTGGATGCGCTGCTGCAGCGCGAGTGTGACGTGCGAGTGACCCTGCGGATGGCCTCTGTCCAGTATGTGCACACCCAGCGCTTCCAGGCCGAGGTGGTGTCTTTCATCCAGCATTTCACTCAGCTCCAAGATGTCTTGGGGCGGCAGAGAGCAGCAATTGAAGGACAAACAGTATGTCTGGGCCTTTTTTCTGTTCTTTCCCAGCCTGTTTTTTGCAGTCGAAGCGCAATATATAATGTACATTAAAGCATCAGCTCAAGTGAGTTGAAATGGTGGGAGGTTTTAAAGTTATGGTGTTGGTAGAGATTTATCAGGCTCATCTCATAGTCAAGAGACCTTAATTAGGACCATCCTGCTGCTGTTTGAAAGTGCAGAATACCAAATTTGCACATTCCTTAAAGCTTCAGCACCTGGTTTCTGCAGGATGCACAGGACAGAAGGGGTCCTATTCTCCACTGTTCACCAGGCAATAATACCTGATTTAGGAGAGCCAAATGACAAGTTCTGTTCCACTCGGGTGTATGTCTGATTTAGTTTGATGACTGGTAGGCTGAGAAAATCAGAACTTCTGCATGGTAGAATGTATCAGTATAGAGCATGATAGAGTGTATCAATATGGAGTATATAGGGCATGTGTTTCAATGAGTTCAGTGAATGTTTCAATAATCAGGACAGCCATGGACCACACGACATAATGTGGGAGTAATTAATATAGTCAATAGTCTTCTTTTAGTAGAAGCATGTCATAATTGAAGGAAAGACAGTGAATACTTGGATATTAAAATGCTTCATTGTGCATCAGGTGGGAAGTTTGAATCTGATTTTGAAACATCTGTTCTAAATGATGGGGTTTTGCTTTTTGTAAATAATTTTTCTTAAGTAATTTGTTCTGCAGTGAGTTGAGTACTGTCTGTTCTGCCTCTTAGTTCAGGGGTGAAAGGACATGTCACTCCTGAGGGCTGTACCTCCTGCACAGGTTTTTCCTGTTTGCATCGTAATACTTTTTTAATGAGCATTCATTCTCTGCCTAAAACAAGAGTTTGAGGGTTTTCTGTTGGTTGCTTTGTTGTTGTTTTTGTTTGGTATAAACTCTTATCCTATCATAATTTTGTAAATTAAAGGGTCATGATCCTGAGTTCAGTACTAATCAGTGGGAAATGATCACCTGCTTCCTGCAAGTTTTGTAATTATTTTTTTAAATGTATTTTTCTTCTTCCCAGGTGAGAGATAAAGCCCAGCGAGCTTCCCGAGTTCTTCTTGATATTGAGGCTGGGGCTCCTGTTCTGCTTATACCTGAGAGCTCCAAGTCTAACAGTCTTATTGTAGCTAATCTGGGAAAACTGAAAGTGAAGAACAGATTCCTGTTTGCAGGAATGCCGGGTACCTTTTCATTAAAGAACAAGGTAGGAACATTGCTTCTTAATTTAGCAGCTTGTTGTTTTGCTAGTTCTTGTGCATTTTATTTCTAAATCAAAATTATAAATTATTCTTACATTTTACTTTATATATTGACTTTATACTTCTAGTAATGAGAGTCTGCACCAATGTGCTGGCAGATCTTAGGGATTTGCCTTGCTGCTGATCGTGCTGTGCTGCCCTTCCTGCCTTTAGCTTATTGTCTGAGGCATTAGGGCAGAGGGGAGACTGAACTGAGTGTTTTGAGAGAATAGAGGGAATAAAGGAGGCTGAACTCACTCCAGCTGCTCTGGTGAGAAAGCAGGACCCAACCAGGTACACACCTGAACGTGGGACCTGGATGGGCTTTCAGCTCATCCTGTTTGGTAACTCCAACTCTTCACCACTCAAAATTTTTACAATGTGAGCGGCAGAAGATGGGGATCTTTGTTGGCTGAGACTTGCTTGAACACATTTATTTAATTTTTTTTTCTGCTCTCAGTGAAACTGAGTGTATGTAGTTGCTTTGATGAGGTGAAACCTTGGGAAAGGTTTCCAGTGGCTGCACATGTGGCAAGGCACAGGACAGGAGTAGCTGGTGCTGTTCTTGAGAGACGCAGCCACAAAATTTGGGGTAAGGAAGATCCATCTTAGATGGCTTTCTATATCTAAGCCATTCAACAAAGTAGGGAGTTGTCTGGGAACCCCCTAACTCCATTCTGAAGGGGTTAGAAGTTAGATGGGCTAAATTGCTGCAGTGGTGTGGCAGCATGGCACCTTCCTGGATACATCTCCATGGGGGAGGGCGCTCCAGTCCGGGTGGGGGTGAGTGTGCACCAACCCTGGGCTGGATGTTACAGTAAAGGCCATGGAGGCAGGAGGGGTTCCTGTGTGTGCTGTTCCAGCCACGGTTTGTTGCATCCCCGCCCCGAAGCAGCCAGTACCAAAGAACCACGTGGAATGGAGAGCCATGGGTTGTGGGCAGGTACAGAGAGGGCAGGCGGGGACACAGGCAGGCTCAGCAGCAGGGAGAGCGCGTTCAGAGGAGCCCAACAGGGGCACAAAGCAACGGGGGAGTACAGAGAGAGTGGAGCTTGCCCTCACACAAGCAAACTGGGGGGTGGGCAAGCCTGCCAGTGGGCCCACTGCCAACGGGCCTGCAGGGTACAGAACATGGCCCTACAAGGCAAACAGCGAGAGAGTGGAGCTGGGTTAACTGGCATGTGGTCCTTGGGCTTCCAGGGGAGAAGCCAAAGCCTAGGGGGCATCCTAATATGCCCACAGCCCTCCACACACTGGTTTTGTGGTGTGTCTCTTGTCTTCATCTGGTTGGTGATCTGTGTTATTGCTGTAAGGAACTGGTGGACTGTGATGGTGAGTTGTTTCCTGTACCATACTGGGTTGATACAAATACAGGTTTGTAAGCAGTAGACTCCTAAATTGAAATTATAAGTTAAAGAAAGTGTGCACAATAATTTTATTTCAGCCTAAAAATACTGTGTTATGTAGCACTGTAGAAGTGTAGGTGTTTGAAATGAGATTAGGTGGGGTTTGGCTTTTTTTTTTGTTGGTTTTGTTTTCATTTTTCCTCTGTCCTATGTTTATTTTTGAGGATCGGATTTTACAAGGCAATGCATACAAGGATCCTGCTTTATTTGAGGTATTTCACATCTTTATAGCAGTGTTCAGGTGCTCCTCATTCATTCTATAAAAATGAAAGTATTCTTCTGGAATTTAGCACTTAAAAAAGCTACTTCATTTATTAAAAATGATGTTTCTGTTTGAAAGGCTTTGCTGAATTCTATAAGAATTGGATGTAAAGTTTTTGTGGTGTGCTCTTTATGCATGTCTGAGGAGCTGCTAATTTGGATTTAATTACATAAATTCATAGATTCATAGATGATGTGATGATTTTCCTTTGCATGTACTTTTGAGTCTTGTCTTTACTATATGAAGTTAAATGTTAATGTCCTCAATTTTTTTTTCTTAAAATCCTTGATCATTATTACAATTTTTCCAATTTTTTCCTAATATTTCAAAACCATGTAAGGCAAGAAAATACTAACAGAATTAAAACCAGAAAGGGAGGTTAATGGTAGGGATTGATGTGACATCAGAAATTGGATACAGAAGGAAGGTGGGAAATGATAGTAACAATACAGGAGTCAGGGGCAAAGTGAGCAGTCTTGGAGTAAGGGCTGAATAGATCACTAAAGGTGATTGCTCTCTGTTTGTGAGGCACCAGGTTAATTAACTGAAATAAAGACAGACAAATCCCAAAATTGGCTTTGGAGTGTACAAGTGGTATGTAAACCTCTTCCACCAGACAAATCACAGAGTGTTTGGGGCCATTTCATCACAGAAGGCTGTCAGATTGGTCGAGCAGGATTTTTGGGAAAAGAAATTCCTGATGTTGATGTGACTCTTTTCATAGTGAAATTTGCAGGGTATTGATGCAAGATAGCTCATGGATTTCCACTGGATATGTGGTGATGGGGAGATGTCTAAAATGTATTACATCAATATAACTGAACTTTTCTTTTTTCACCTGTGAGGAATTTACCATTAAGTGTAGGGAATTTATCCAACCTTAAACTGCAGGAGAATTTTGGGACACATTTTGGTGTGACAACTGGTATTTAAAGTGCATAAAATGTGCATATGTAGAAGTGTTAGGTCACATATTCTAATAAAATACAAAGTTGCTGACATAATCTCGCAGAAATATTGGCATATGTTATTTTCATCACCTGAAATACAGCTTTAAATATTTTAGAGTCTTTATTCTGCGGGAATGTTTAGTATCTTGAGTCTTCCCCCCCATTTTGGTAATAATTTCATTTACATGAGTGCTTTTCTGTTTCATGCAAAACCCTCTGCTTTTGAATTAGTTTCTTATTGAAAAGATTCCACAGCTTTTTGAGGAAGGTTGCTGAAATAAACTTTTTAAAAAGAAAATGTTCTCATCTGCTGTTAAAGCTACAGGAGAAAAGTTTGACCATTTTTCTGCAGCAGAAGATACTGGCATTCCAGTAATTTGTTGCAGCTTGAACCTTGGTGCATTGGTTCTTTAGAATTTAAATTAAAAATCTAATGTTAATTACGGAATTTTTTTCATTAGCAGGATGCAGTTCAGTTTTCCTCTCCTTTGGGAACCCCAAAACACAGCATGAAGAAAACAAGTGCTGATGAGTCCAAATTAGCAATGGAAGGATTGGTCATGAAAAAATCATCAGGAACAAACATTTCTAGGCTGAAGAGTGAACCTACAGCGAGCTCATTGAGTAAGCAGCAAGGACAGCCATCAAAGCCTCCTGTTGTCCCAAACCCTGAGAGCCCAGGTATGTGAGAGCAGTAGGAACCCCATGGAGCTTCTTTTGCCTTGTGAAATAGTACAATCACATACTGCTTTTATCTTATGTGACACTGAAAAAGTATAAGGCTCTGGGTCTGAAGATTGTAGATTGGAGAAGAAATTACTTCTGAGCTTTAGGGCTGTTTTTTGCAGCTTAAATGATTACGGAGTTGTAATTCAGTTTCTGGAAGAATAGTCCTGAAAATTCAGTGTGTTTTGAGATGCACATTGCATCTGTAATGTACAGGGAGTGTACTGGGACTCCTAATTAGGAATTTACGTTTACCTGTGAATGAGCACAGATAGTGATGAACATGAATAAAAAAATAAGAAATATGGAATAAAATCGAGATGGAATTAAATTTCTTTTTAAAAGTAGGTTGCATTAGTTTTGTACAGATCCTGTTTTTCTTCCTTAATGTGTTATCTCCTGTGCACTTGCAGAGGATCACATCTGCCTCCTAGACTGCATTGTGGTTGATCTGCAGGACATGGACATCTTTGCTGCTGAAAGATATCAGAGAGAGCATTCCAAGGCTGTGGAGGATACCAGTGCAGATTTGAGCTTTCCATCCTACTTAGTGAGGCAGACAGGAGGGAGCCTGCTGACAGAACCCTTCAGACTGAAGTTAAAAGTAGAGAGAAACTTGGACAAGTGAGTTTAAACAGGGTCACTTTATGCTGTCACCTAGAGCAGTGTTTCAGGTGCCTTTTATTGTACCCTAAAGGTTTTGCCTGCTGTCTTGAAGCTCCTGGAAATGCTGAGGTTTCTCCTTTTTTTGCAGGGAGCTGAGTCATGCTGTTGCAGACATTTCAATCCATGGCAACCTGTCCTCAGTGCACTGCTCTCTGGATCTGAACAAGTACAAACTGATCCGTGGGCTGCTGGAGAACAACCTCGGGGAGCCCATCGAGGAGTTCATGCGCCCCTATGACTTGCAGGATCCAAGAATTCTTGTAAGAGGTTCTATGTGCAGCTGAAATTCTCTTGAAATGTCTGTGGGGTTTGCTGATTTTGCTGATGATAGCAATATTATAAGAACAAAGGAGCTCTAGACCAGTAGTGTGAAAATGGGGTAATGGTCATCTTCAAGTTAAAGGCCGCAGTGTTGTGAAATGTAACGTTTCTCCAGTAATGGTTAATGAAGCTCTTTGGAGAAGGACTCCACACAAAAGATGTTTACATTTTTCAGAAATACAGTTTAATTCTGAGATGAAAGTTAACCAGGTGCTCTGAAAAAGAACGTTGGTGTTTTCCATTTTCAGACAGTTTTGAGTGGAGAAGTGTACACTTCCATGTCGTTCCTCATTGATATGGTTAATGTGAGCCTGGAACTGATGGATCCAAAGGGAAAAGATGGATGCAGCTCTTTAGCCAGGTATGAATGCTTTTCTCTTACTGAATACTTTATCCTAAATAGAATGCTCACGTGCAAAATACAGGACAAGAATTGAAATAATATGTGGAATTACAGTTTAATAAGGCAGTGAAATGAAACTTCTTAATTAGAGTCCAAACTGAGAGTTTGAGCTGCTCTGAAAGATGAAAGGGAATGACACTGTTTAAAAGATACCATCTGTCTTTCCAGTTGTCCTTAAAATAACAGTCCAGTAATCAGTTGACTTGCCCAAGTGAAATAGTATTTTAATTAAGAAAGTGATACGAGGGAAGGTTAAAAAAGCAGATTTCTGCTATGTTGGCATGTTGGGTTTTTTGTAATCCAGAAGGTCTTTTTATCAGTGGAAAATATTACTACATTTATTACAGATCTATTTTCTGTCTCTGTGACATGGGACATGATTGTAGTTGTTTTAGAAAACACCTAAATGAAAGATTTCAGCAGTGTGCCATACTTGTAAAATAAGTCGCTCCAAAGAATAAATAAACTGTAAATCTCTTTGCTGTGTTGTTTTGATTTTTATTCTCCCAGGTTTGATTTTAAGAAATCCAAGTTGCTTTTTGAAAGCTGTTCAAATGGAACAAAGTCTGTAAATCTGGTCTCTCATTCCATGATGGCCTTTGACACTCGTTATGCTGGACAGAAATATGCTACAGGCCCCCCAAATGTCTTCAATTGCATCTTTCAGTCATCAAAGAACACCACTAGCCCAGGAGCAATCCAGATTGAATTGCATTTCAGGTTGGTAATTCTGGGATTTGTTTGTTTTTAATAATGACATAATCAGTATTGTCCTGTTATTATTGTAGATAAACTTGGGGGCATTGTATTTCAATCTGGTGACATTTTTGGGGTGATCAGTGGTACTTGATAGAATGAAATCTGCAGTTATTAATTCTCTAGAAGCTGTTTGGTTTCTTTTTCACTTGTTGCAATAAAATTTAGGTTTGAATGTGTAATGGATCAGATGAAGGCTTGATCTATTAAATTCAGTAGTGCTTAAAGCTTGATGAGCCTGGCCTATCACTTTTATGTGAGCATAAAACCAGTTTGTAGAATTTTTAATAGAAGTTGCACAAAAGCTGTTTCCCAGCAGGTGTCACACATGGTTTTCTGAAAGCATTAAATACAGACAGAAATGGCACCTCTTTCAGAAACAATCCCTGTATCTCATCTTCTATGTTCTGTCCTACCCTGTTTGTTTTTTCTTACCTGTTCTCATCTAATTTAGTATTAAAATGGGGAATATAAAGTATAATGTCAGTATTTACCTGTATCAGCATGGTGATTTTTTGAGGAATGTTAACTAACAAAAAAGAGAGTGAAGTGAGATGACTGGAGATGTTGCTTTCACTTCTGATGAGATTTGCTGACCAAGCTCAGCTTTCTCACTCATATAAGTATGATGCCTTCTGAAGCAGTTGCAAGAGTAATGTGGAAAAAAAATTGTGGATTATTTTATTCCAGTAGAAAATTTTGGAGACATTTGTTCATTAAAAACCAGCTAAAGAAACTTGGCAAATGAGAGAAACTTTTTTTGAAGATTTGGATGCTGCATTATGGTTTTAGGTACCTAAAAAAATGTGTTCAGAAAGAAGCCAACATTTCAATTTGAATAAAACTAAAGTGGGATTTACTAAAATATACACCCTAAAAAATCCCCAGATGGTTTTCACAGAACTGTTGAGTCAGTAAGCAGCTAGTTTAGACACAGTTAGTGAGTTTGCACAGTACAGTCTAATCTAGTTTATGAGTGAGAGTTTCAGGAATCTTTTTCCCAACTGTTGTGTGTTTAAGTTTCAGCCACAGCAGCATGTGGTCTGTTTTTAGTGGTGAGAGCATCCTTGGCAGTAGTTGTAAGGGCTGGCAGAAGTCAGTGATAGTGCTGTACTGGCTCGTGCCTCTTGAAATGTCCTGGAGAGCCAGGGAGGGTTATAGGCTTTTGCTGTTGGAAGCAGTGCAGGGGAGAGGCTGCTCCCCCTCTAGATTATCACAGTTCTTTGAGATTTTATAGTTCACAGTGTGCTGGATTGAAAATTGTTTCATGGTATTTAAGCACTTAGATGATTTTCCAGTTAGCATGATCAAATGTAACTGGTATTCCAGATCATGAAGCCAAACACTTTATCCCTTCTAGCCAGACCTTCAGAATGGGATGCTGGGAGATCAGGCAGGCTGACATTTTTTCTGAATGACAAAGCAGCTTCCTGTGCTGCAAAATGCTGTCAGGGTGGGAGAGGAAATTGATGTTGTGCCTCTTTACTTGGAGTCAGGTCTGAATTTCACACGCAGAATGTTAGGTTTGATACCCAACAGACATAAAATGATAATAAAAAAAGATTTTAAAAATTGAGATTTTGACAATTAGTATTGGTAACATAACTGTGTTTAAGGAGCTTCTGTAAATTATTATGTAGTTTCTCAGTTCATCTCTTGTACCATTATGGCTTAGAATTTGTGCAGTTAAGATCTGTTGGGTTTCTGTGGGTACAACAAATTGTTGAATTTCAATGTGTTTAAATATATATGTATGTATTTTAAAGGCCAGATACTCTGTAAACTAAGTGTATGCCTATAAAATGCCATAAAATTCTTAACTAGATACTGATAGTTTTCAGCATGATTTTAAATATCTGCAGGTTGTAAAGTTTACCTATGTGCTTCTCTGTTCTTAAAAGGTCTACTAAAGATTCCTCCAGTTTCACAGTTGTTCTGAACAATCTTCGTGTATTCCTGATATTTGACTGGTTGTTACTGGTTCATGACTTTCTGTATACTCCTGGAGATACCAAAAAGCGTGAAAATCCCCATTTGTCCCGGCAGCGACCCTGCATCAGTGACACAACTGTAGTTCCCAAAACTGTGAAAAGTGGAGTAGTTACCAAACGTTCCTCACTCCCTGTGACAGCAGAAAAGCAGCTGGAAGTCAAGGTTAATGTGACAGGTAAATGTGCTCTTCTCTGCTGCTTTTGTAGGAGTTTTTGTCATTAAAAGTTGTGTGCTGGTGTAAAATCAAGTCCATTAAAGGAAATCAAGAAACCTGCTGCAGAGGCTTAAAGTACCTTACTGATATTGCCAACTGCCCTGTTCATGAATTGTCTTTTTTTTTTTGGTTAAGGAACTGAATTTGTGGTTGTTGAAGACATGTCCTGCTTCGATACCAGTGCAATTATTCTGAAGGGAACGACTGTTCTCACTTACAAACCCAAGTTGTTAGATCGTCCTTTCTCTGGCAGTTTGTTTGGCATTGAGGTAAGAAAATAAATTTGCTTCTGTAAAACATCTAAAACTAGAAGAGTTTGTGAAGATACTTTTCTATAAATATACATACAAAAGGAATAGTCCACAGATGCTTTTTGAAGTTTTTTGGTTTCTCATCAAATGCTCTCATTTTACAGCAGTTTGAAAATAATTTTAATTTATTTCTGTTAAAACATTGTAAGGCTTAACTGTAGCCTCAAAATACTGCTAGTTCTTGCCAGGCCTGTTCTCTCAGTTCGTAATTTTTAAAAAATAATTTGCAATTTTTAGGTGTTTTCATGCCGGTTAGGAAATGAGCAAGAGACTGCACTGTCAATTATTGATCCAGTACAGATTCATATGGAACTTATTGGGAATGCTTCCTACCCGAGTGGTTCAGGACTGCTGGATGCTTTCAATAGTGAAGATTTCCCACCTATTCTAGAGGTAATATTAAAGGCCTGAATAAAACTGTGTGCAGTAGAAAACACTAGTAGAGATGTTTTTATGCCCAAAGATCCAATAGAAGACTTTCAAATGCATAAGAAGAGAATAAGGTAATTTTTTCCTGAAGTGGAAAAGGAAAAGAAACAAGCATGCAGAAAATGCTCTTAGGGGTAATGAAAGAGTGATCTATGGGATATGTTTCAGAGATTAATAGTGGGGGAAAGAAGTGGACTGATTATATAGGCATGTTAGATATTTACTAATACCTTAAAGAAAAAGATATTTTTCTATATTTTATGTTTCTAACTATTAGGACATATTAGAGGGGAATCATATTTAGAGATATTTTTTTTTACCATTATATCAAAGTAAAACTAATTTTCCCTGAGATATAATGCTTTTGGTTGTTGGTAAATAATAACAAGTTTGATAATTTTATTACTGGATCTTTAAAACAACATGGTGATCAGATTGTAACACTAAATTTTGTCTTCCTTTGGGAAAAGCTTTATTAATATCTAAAGTATGTAAGAAAAATGTGTAGAAAAGGCAAGTGAATCTTATATTTTAATTTTTCATTCAGATTCAGTTGCAAGCACTGGATATCAGACTGTCCTACAATGATGTTCAACTCTTCTTGGCGATTGCAAAGTCGATTCCCCATCAGACAAGCACAGCTCTGCCTGACTCAGCTGCCTCAAGTGCTGGGAATGCTGCTGATCCCTCCAGTTCAGCACTGGGAGCTGAGACCTCCTTGGCACATGAAACCAGAGATGGATCCAAACGTGTGCTGGATCCTGTTCTTGGTATGTTTTTCACTGTTGGACTGAAGCCATTTTTTATATCTAAAGGAGGTTTCTACAAGGTGAAGCTAATCTATGTGCTTAACACAGAAGATGTTGATATCTTCATGATCTAAGACCCTTTGTTGATTAGAGCCATCTAATAATGGCACTTTCCTGATGATACTGTAAAAAACATAAAAGCAGTGCTGAGTCATGTGCTTTTTCTACAGTTGCAACTTTAAACAAACAAACCCCCATTTTTCCTACAGATCTATCTTGATTTTAGAAATGA
Organism: Chaetops frenatus; assembly: GCA_013400775.1. Classification (NCBI taxonomy): domain Eukaryota; kingdom Metazoa; phylum Chordata; class Aves; order Passeriformes; family Picathartidae; genus Chaetops; species Chaetops frenatus. The sequence continues at coordinate 12,939 of VZTR01003133.1, forward strand.
GAACAGTAGATAACTGTCAAGGATTTATGTTTGGTTAACTGTCAATTCCAGAGGTCCAGCTGGCTCGCCTCCAGGAGCTGGGATTCAGCATGGAAGATTGTCGTAAAGCTCTTTTGATCTGCCAAGGTAACATCAGATATTCTTAGTAGGGGTTTGCACGTTGTTCATATTACCTTAATTGCAATTAAATAAAGCCTTTAGACTGTCAGGTGGTGATGCACAGGCACTGTTTCCTTCTTTAGAACATCTTTGGCTCTGTACTGACCTGTAGTCTTAAACATTCTTCTTCCTGCTCTGCTGCTGTGTAAAATCCACCCCCGAAGGATTCTTTCTGCCCTTTGGGATGTCATATATGGGGTGCTTGAGTGTATTTTTGTTTTCAGTTGTGTTCAGGTTGGTAATTTTTTATGGTGTACTGATTTCTTGCTATTACTCATCTCTTCCTCTTGAGAGCATGTGTTTTCATCTCTCCATTTTAAAATCATATCTCTAGTTCTATGTGCAGTACATGAAAAAAAAAGACAAAGCTTTAACACCAGTGATTGTTTTTTCCTTTAGCAGTATCGTGCTTCCCACCTTGTCTGTAGGCATGCATAATGTTACATATTTTTATTACATTTGAAACTTCAAAACACATTTCTTACTCTCAGGGCATACCAATGTCTTTATAATCTTCTCATATTTATGTTACAAAATAGAGCATATTCAAGATACTGCTGAGAATACTTTCTTAAGAGAGAAGGAATTAGTTTGCTTCTATATGTTTTTTACTAAGTGCATTTCATTGAGAAAGTAGGTGATGATTGATTGGTTGTTGCTTTTATCTAAGGTGACTTGAAAAAAGCAGCAAGTTGGTTGTTTAAGAATGCTGAACCTCTGAAATCAGTTTCCCAGACCTCTTCTGGTCGAGATAGTCAGGGGATTGTGCCTTTCCAGTTCATCTCTGGAGTGGAGATAAAGGCAGAAAGTGTTTGCATCTGCTTCATAGATGACTGCATGGACTGTGATGTTCCTCTGGCTGAATTAACCTTTTCACGTGAGTATCTGGTTCTATCATGCATAAAATGACTGTCAGTTCTGGCTGTGTTCAGCATCATGCTCTTATTTGTCAGGACTTGCCAAATTTCAACTGACAGTGTCCTGGTGGTGGTTGTATGGGATATTGGGGGTTCTTCTTTCTTTATTTCTGTTTGGTTTTAAAAAGATTACAGTCTTTGTATGGTTAAGATTTCCCCTTTTTACATCATATAACAAATGGAATCTGTCCTGAGCAGAATCTTAGGGAGGCTCTGTATTGTAAGGTGTGGCTGTCTGCAAATGTTATTTGAAAAGTATTATGATAGGCTTTTTGTTCTATTTCAGTTTAAAAGATAAGACAAAAACCTTCCATTGCTTACTTGACAGTTCTAAAATTAGGAAGCTTGATTGTTTTGCATTAGTTTAAATCTCACTTTTTTTTTCCTACAGGTTTGAATTTTCTCCAGCATTTGAGAACCAGCCCTGAAGGCTACTCTCATTTTACTCTCTCTGGAGATTATTACAACCGTGAGCTTTCAGGTGAAATACCTGGGGCATTGTTGATTTCTTATTTAAGTTTAGGAAACACCTTTCCTACTACAGGAGCCTGAAGTTCACCCACTCTGAAATGCCTCTAAAGGAATGGGGAAAATTTGACTCTTGGGACTGTGTGTGTATGAGATCCTAGACAAGATATCCTGATTTGAGATCAGTTGGAGGGAGGTGGAAAGTAGAGATTTTGCTGATATGAAAGTGGCACTGAAGTTTTCAAATGTAATTGCATAAAAAGGTTATTCAGCAAAACAACAGTTTTATAGCAAGCTGTCTCTGCATTCTCTTCTCTCTTTAATTTGATGCCTTCAGTTTATTAGGTATTTTGGGAAGGAAGAGCATGTAAAGGCAGGGGATTAGGCTGAAGACAAAGGATTAACATAAGAAGACCATCACAATTTACATTTTAGATACAAAAAGGCAAGTTAGGCCTCAATACAGGCCAGATATTGTCAAAAGAAGTGATCTAGTTGTGTGGGGTTTTTTAACTGAGAACCTAAATTTTCTGTTACATAATTGGTGACAAGCACTCAGGAATTATCTGTCAATAACAAGGTAATTTTTTTGTTTTTAAAAAATATCGTGGTTTTAAAAATATGTAGTGTGATTTTTTTTAACTGCCTGTAGACCTTTATCTTTTGAGATTCTGAATAATAGCCAACTTAATGTATAATTGTGTGAAAATCATTATCAAAGCTATTTGAGAGAGCTTAATTCCAGCTGGCTTAAATATAGAACTGTAATTCCCTTCTAGTGCTTTAATTGGAATTAAGATATTTCTACAAGACCCTACATATAGTATACATGGTCTAAATGGAGGAGCTGGACCAAATTTGTATCAGGTGTTAAATTAAATCCATAGACTTGCAACTTCATCTTGAACACAGATTAAAAGTAAAGGATCTAATTATTAAAGTTCCATTATTAAATATGTCAAGAGCATTCCAGTGTGTCCTCCATGTGTGAAGCAGAGGTGATGGTTCATGTTTCTCTCAGGTTGGGAGCCATTTATTGAGCCATGGCCGTGTTCAGTGTCCTGGCAAAAACAAGCTTCGAGCCGCCTCCACCCTGCCCGCCTGAAGCTGGAAGTGAAGGCCAAACCACGCCTGGATATAAACATCACCTCTGTTCTCATAGGTATGTGGGAATATTCCCTGAGAGCAGCACTGTGCAGTCTGGATTTCACTTCTGAAAATGACAGACACCTGTAATTAAAATGCTGCTGGTGTCCTGTGGAGGGAACAGGATCGGCCCAAGTCACTCCATCCTTGCCAGGACAGGGTACCAGGTGTGTGTTTAGGCAGGACAAGGTACCAGGTGTGTGTTTAGGCAGGACAAGGTACCAGGTGTGTGTTTAGGCAGGACAGGCTACCAGGTGTGTGCTTAGGCAGGACAAGGTACCAGGTGTGTGTTTTAGGCAGGACAGGGTACCAGGTGTGTGTTTAGGCAGGACAGGGTACCAGGTGTGTGTTTAGGCAGGACAAGGTACCAGGTGTGTGTTTTAGGCAGGACAGGTTACCAGGTGTGTGTTTTAGGCAGGACAGGGTACCAGGTGTGTGCTTAGGCAGGACAGGGTACCAGGTGTGTGTTTAGGCAGGATAAAGTACCAGGTGTGTGCTTAGGCAGGACAGGGTACCAGGTGTGTGCTTAGGCAGCCTGTGTTCTCTCAGGTGTTGTGACAGTGTAAAGATATGAGCTGCATGTTATAGAGGTTAGTAGGAATTCTTTCTCTGGTCATATGAATTTTATTAAATTTGTATGTGATTTGAAATCTATTTTTAATCAGAAACAGGCTTTCATCTAAAGCTTTCCACGCTTCACCGGGCTTAAAAAACTCATCATTTTTCAGTACATTGACAGGTGTAGTGGGGAGCTACTCATTTCAGTTCTTTGGTCTCTGAACACCTGAGCTCTCAGTTCCCACCTCTGGAAATCAAAATATTTTATTCATCATTAACTCCAATTTCATGTGAGCTTCTGAGTTGTGGAGCTCTAATTGTGTGCCTTTCCCAGGAATATTGTTGCTCATTTAGAATTATTTGGTGGGCACAATAAAAAAAAAAAGTCAACAGCTGAGCTTGTAGATGTAACAGAAAAGCTTTCCTTGGTCCTTTGCCCCCCAAGGAGAACCTGGGGCATTGGCAGAAAGAGGAGGAGCCAAGGTGGCAGGAGGAGAAGCAAATCAATGATCCCTAAGATGATGCTTTTTAAAACTAGTGATAACAAGTGGTAAGGCTGGTCTGTGATTAATACTGTGCTAGAGGATTAAATTGGTGTCTTGATATTTATGGAGGAATGTGCATGTGCCTCCTAAAAAGAAGCAAACCCCAAAACCCTAGGAAGTGCTTCTAACATGAAAATATTCAAGGTTAATTTCCTTGGCAGGAAGAGCTCTTAGACTGACATAGGAGTATCTTAACAACATGAAATTCCACAGAATGGTTTTTTGAAAAATAAAATCTTAGGGGTATATTTGTTTTTTAAGAAACTGCTGTGATATTATGAGCTGCTGTTTGTCTTTAGCTTATGTAAGTGACTCACAGAAAAAGCAGTGAAGTAAAACTTCTGTCTTTAAAGTGGAGTAACTTGAGTGTGATGAATTTAACACACTTTTCAATGACTTTGTTTACTGCTGCCTCAGAGACATTGGCTGTCTGTGCTTACATTCCTCTAGAGCAATACACGTGTACCAAGCAGTCCTGGATGGAAGATTACTGTAAACAGGACAAAGAAGTGAATGTAATCAGCTCAGAAGACTGGATGGGTTCTTCAGTGGATCCCCCATGTTTTGGGCAGAGTATGTTGGTCATTAATCACATTTTATTTGAAACAGTCCTGACACACACGGTCGTCTGTCTAATGTATTACAAGCATAAGTTTTTGGGCTTCACAGCATACATTGATATGTTAGAAATGCTTGGGGGAGGAAAAAAAAAAAGAAAAAAAGAAAAAAAAAAAAAGATGTTTTGTGTTCAATTATGTTCAATTCTTCTAAAGCAAAAAGCTTTCTGGCTGCTTAGCTTTGAGTAAGAGCTTTACACTGCCAGCTCTGCTTCCTTTTTGTCTGCCACTCAGTTAATGAGTGACTCTCATGTCAAGGATTAAATCAGTGTTGAGTTTAGGCTTTCTGCAGTTCATAGAGGATCTTCTTCTTTCTGTACCCCGAAAATCTAAGTAACTGAGTTTCTGGGAAAAATGCTGTTTTCTATATGAAATAATCACCTGAGTAAGAGCTCTCAATATGTGGCAGGTCTTTTCAGCTTATTTTCTCCCAGAATTCCTTCTGGAAGGAATTTTATCAATTCAAATGCCAGCTTAGTATAAGCAAATGGGTAGAGGCTCATAATTGCATGATGTGTATCTTCCATTATGCATGCAGGGGAAGATCTGTATGTATTTGTGTGGGTTTTCTTACCTGCTGACTTTGTCTTTCCTGTCTGCCAGGCCTTCCTCTTGTCTACCTTAGAACTAGGAGTACAGCCAGTTTGACTAACCTAGAGCATCAGATCTATGCTAGAGGTACTGTACAGCACACAGACACCAAAAAGTGGTTTTCTTCTTTGGAAGGCTCTTGCACAGAAAATACTGTGCTGTATGTGGGACTTGCTGGTGGATTGGCCTCTATATTTAAAAATAATCAAAACCCAAAAAACCCTCATGCCAAATAACATAACAGCTACTTTTCTTTTAGGCTGCTAAATTTAGTATTTCATCCTGTAATTCTCTGGGTCCTTCAGGAAAGAGTGGACAAATAAACCCCATGTTGGAAAACTGTCTTTGTGAGGAAGGTTATGTGAATTGTTGACTATTCAGTGTCCCTCTTCTAGAGGACAGTACAGTGGGATTAAAAGTAGTATCATAATATCACAGTATTTAATTTATATTCTAAAAATAGCTACCATTATTTTGAATATACATATCTATGCCTAATTTAGCATATTTAGATACTTAAAACTTCCAAATGCCTTCAGAAGCACAGGCTGTTTCCAGTAAGCCTTAGGAAGTAAAGCATTCCTAATAAATAATTTGTTAATTTGTTTGGGTTCTATTTGACGGGACAGGTTTTGTGCAAAACCATGCAGTATAAAGTAAGATTTTTTATTTTTTGACATCACAGAAGACAAACAGCACATTTGATAAATATATAGCCCTGTAGAAAAGGTAATGGATGGGAGGACAGAAAAGTTCCCAGAAATCTATGTCTGTTTCTGTTCGAGTGCCCATTAAAAATACTTTCTCTGAGTTAAAAAAAAAACAAAAAGGAAAACGAAGGATTTACTTTTTTGAAATATTTTTCAGGGGTTTTTTTTCTCCAAAAACCAAACAAGCAGCAAAGCCTCTTATATTTATTGCTTGGCTTTTAATAGGGGTTACAGATAAATTACTAAATTATAAAAAATCCTCCTGGTAATGATAGTCTTTTTTTTTTTAGGCAGTATTCTCAAAACACAACTTCTGCTTTTCTTTTGAATACCAGTCCATAGTCCCAAAAATTCTTTTTTAAAAGTCTCCAAAGATAAATTGGCAATCAATTANGAATTTAACACACTTTTCAATGACTTTGTTTACTGCTGCCTCAGAGACATTGGCTGTCTGTGCTTACATTCCTCTAGAGCAATACACGTGTACCAAGCAGTCCTGGATGGAAGATTACTGTAAACAGGACAAAGAAGTGAATGTAATCAGCTCAGAAGACTGGATGGGTTCTTCAGTGGATCCCCCATGTTTTGGGCAGAGTATGTTGGTCATTAATCACATTTTATTTGAAACAGTCCTGACACACACGGTCGTCTGTCTAATGTATTACAAGCATAAGTTTTTGGGCTTCACAGCATACATTGATATGTTAGAAATGCTTGGGGGAGGAAAAAAAAAAA